>JAGPOY010002558.1:15935-30557 GCA_018983105.1 Silene uniflora | reverse complement strand
AAGAAACAGAAACATGTGTAAATGTTAAAAAAAATGTGATACCTCTGCATCTAACAATAGCATCTCTATTGCCAACATTTCCTTGTTGTTGTAGTAACTTTTGCGTTCCCACAAATGCACAACACGAACGGAAATTTCAGCGGTGAGCATATCCTCTTTCAGGTGACGTATTGCGACGGGAGTGCAGTTGATGGCCATAGCGTAGGTGGTAGATTTTTTCTAGTGATTTTGAGAAATATGAAAGAAGGATGGGGATGGATGGAAATGTGTGGGTTGATGTGAGGTTTTATAGTGATGTAAGCAGTAGGGTTTAATATGCAGTAGGTTTAATATGAAAGAAGTAGGGTTTATGTATGTGATAATATGCAGTAGGATTTTGTTACCTATTCACGATTTTTAAGCAGTAGGATACTTTATTACGTATTTTATTTCGATTTTTTGTATACATGATTTTATCTTGTATTTTATATGATTTTTAATTTTTAAATAGTGAATAGTGAATACTTAATAGGTTAGATGATTCCATTCCTAAAATATAGGATTTGATTGTGATTGTGATCGAATTGAATGCCTATTGAATAACCGTTTTATATGGAAAGATTCAGATCTTGTATTTTATTTGATTTTTAAATAGTGAATAGTTAATAGGTTAGATGATTCCATTCCTAAAATATAGGATTTGATTGTGATTGTGATCGAATTGAATGCCTATTGAATAACCGTTTTATATGGAAAGATTCAGAACGAAATATGAATATGGAATAGAATATCCGTTTTATATGGAAAATTTCTTCACGGAATATGAATATCCGTTTTAGGTGGAAATCCGGTTTTTTTGCTCAGTTAGATTAGGGAATTAGAGAATGAATTTTCCTAGCGACACGTCAGCTTTTAGTGGAGAGTTGTGTTGACACGTCAGCTTTTTGGTTCCTGCATTAGTAAAGTATATGATGATTGACTTCTAAAAGATGCTTATTTGATATCCGTAAATGGTTTTTAAGATAAAACTATCACATTCCCTATTTACTAAATGAATAGGTAAACTCAAATATTTTCCCTCCAAAAAGCATCTTTTTAAATATGTAAACTATTGATAATTTAATTATATTCACTAAATAAGGAAATTAATAAATATAATGTATTTCATTATATAATTCTTTACATTTAAATTAATCTTTTCATCAAATTGTATAAATTTCACTAAATAATAAACTATTTAACTAAATATAAATAAAGGCAAAAAATAAATTATTAAATCTTTTATTGATGCTACAATTTGAGAATGACTTGACTCATATATAAACAAAATTATTAAAATCGTTTTGATTAGTCTCAAGACAAAAAAAAAATCTAAGAAAATTTATAAATTAGAATCATAGCTTTGTGGTATAAAAAATACTTTAAAAAAAAAATACATTTTAGCACATTACTCAATTCTCTTGGATTAATTTTTTATTATAATTTTTTTTCCTCAAAACAAAACATAATAACGAGAAAAACGAACAGTTAATGAGATTACCACTATTATTTTACAGTTCAAGTTACTCATTTTTCTTGAATAATTTTACAGTTCAATTTTTTGTTCTCAAATAAAAATATAATTACTTTGAGATATTAAAAATTAATGAGGTGTTAATTCAGCATATTAAAATAACACAAAAATAAAAACTCTATAAATACCGCGCATTTATTGCGCGAGATCTAAACTAGTTTTACAATAAAAGGATCATCTTTTAAGTAATTGCACCATACGCAATAAAATTATAAATTTATGTAAACAATAGTATGCCATTAATACTCTGTATAATGTTTCCAATTCTAGCCTTTAATTTACAAGTTGCTCCACATAGGGCATCTATTACACAAGATGACAAGAGCAAGAGCAAATGGTTTAGCTGGAAATTTAAGGATTGGGAAGCTAATGTCTAGAGATAACTGATAAAGTGCATAAAATTAACAGCGCGTCTTGCTTCAGACGGCTGTTTCCCGTCTGAAATAAGACGGGTAATATGTTACCATTTTACAATAAAATGTTGCTATTTTCTGATAATATGTTACCATTATTTTTCACATCATTTTCAGGATAAAAACTGACAGTTCTACTTATAACATTTTGTCATAAAATGGTTACATTTTATTCAAAAATGGCAACATTTTGTCCGTCTTATTTCAGACGGGAAAAAGCCCGTCTGAAATAAGAATTTGCGTAAAATTAAACATGCCTTCACGCCTTTGTTTAGATTACTTTTTTTTTTTTTCAATAGTTGTCTATGCTGAAAATCTGTTGTGATTTAATTGTTTAGCGAGATTAACCTAAATCACATGACTCTATTAATTTATTAATATTATTATATAAGGATGACCAACTTCTACCTAGTACAACTTCAGAAAAGTAAAAGTTATGTTTACATACTCCCTCCTATTCACTGTTTTCTTCCCCTTTTATTTTCCCCTAAGAAATAAGATAGTGGATTTGGACCACACAAAACACACCATTGAATTTGGACCACACAAATCAACCCAAAAAAGGAAATAGGGAAGAAAACCTGAATAACCGAAAAAGGAAATAGGGAAGAAAACACTGAATAGGAGGGAGTATATCTTAATAATTCGAGGTAATAATTATGAACATCTGCTAAAGATAAGTGTAAATATATCATGACTTCCCGAAACCGGATCTAGGCAAGATTAGTAAAACAAAAATAGAGTCTTGTGTAATACATTAATCTTGGAAAATTGAGCAAATCGGTTTAAACTATTAGCATAGATAGATATCGAATATATCGATCAAAATAAAGAAAACAAAGATAGTCGCAAATGGAACGTATTAGTACATCAAAGTAACGAGCATAACAAGTTATATCGTCTAGTAATCGACAATTGCTTGCTCTGACAATACTGTGTTCTCAACTTACAAGTTGTTATTGAACATTGAACAATTGCTAATTATTAGGTGATTAGTATTGTTAATTAAGTAATCTATTTTGTTAACTTATGTTCAAAGTAAAGTGTGTATTGAATCTTAACATGTTTAGGATTTAATTAATTTTACTATTGTACAATTTGTAGTCAGAAGTTTTGTAGCATCTCGATTAGACTTTGCATTTAGTCAATTTTGTTTACGTCAACTTGCGTATATTCTCTATAATCGCAAATTCACTATATAGGAGGACTAATTTATTGTACGTTGAATGTAGTCAAATTTTTTAGAAGGTTAAACATGGCCGTTTAATAGCATGTTCAAATAATATTCTCAAATTCTGCTATTTGTTTTTGTTTACTAGTTGTTGAATGTCAACAATGGCGAAGTTAAGATTTACGATTAGAGATTTAGAGGAGCGAGAAATATCAGCTGGGGTGAACGAGTAATGATATAAGAGAAACTTGAAATTTTTTCGAAAACTTAACTCGAACTTTTCATTTTTGAGTTTTGAGTGTACAAGTTTACAAGCGAGAATGAAAACAATCTATGCATATTTCAGCTAGTTTTTAAAGATGAAATAGTTTTTCTATTCTTTTTACACAATTCTTAGCTTATTTATTGGGTAATGTAGGACGATTCTTTATTATTGTTAAACGCTCATGCGTTAAGACTTAGGAGCAATGTTTCCATACCTCATATCGTTAAGGCATATGAATAGGCTTAGTAATCGTCACACGCTTATGATAACTTATAGGAGAAATTTTTAACATCATAAGTTTGTAACCGTCATAAGTAATAATACTGAGTAAGATAGTTTGAATGGGAGGAGGGAAAGCACGTGATGTTTGAATGTTGGGAACATTGAAAAGAGTAAATATACTTCGTAGTGGTGAGATATGATGATGTCAGATACAAGCATGTGATGGAATCATGGAATCATACATACATGGTACATTTTGCGGACCTCGATTTTTAATTTTTTTTGGATTTTTCTTCTGCTAAATTTTGTGGGCTTGTGTGTTAAAATGGCTTTTATCAAGTATGATTGGTTCATATATCTATGAAGTTAGTAAACTTTTCTGACACTTATTTTTTGACGTTTTTTACTTGTGTTTTCATGTTTAATTGCATCTCAACTAGTACGATTCATAGTACGATATTTACTCTCTTGTTTGTTTAATTTGAGTTTGAATTCATGTCTTGTTTGTTTGGATTTATTTGTCTCAACCAATTATTTGTCTATGAAACGAGTTAATTAGTGTCTCGTCTGAAATTTAAAGCAGATCAAATTGTACTCTGTTCAGTCTGTTGAAACATACAAGATACTAGCTTAGGGGAATTTCGCTTTTGTCCAATCTAATTATTTGATACGATTTATGTTCAAAACGTCTGCCTAATCTTAAACAAGAATTTGTGATTAAGATTATATTTGTGTATTTTTCATAAATTGTTTTATAGAAGAGTCCTGCAGAGTGAATCTTAAACTTAACTTAATATGCATGGGGGATTCAAGCGTCGACTGCAAGAAAAAAAAAAATTGAATATTTGCATGATGGAAAATGAATATCATGAAGTTTTGGTTCACTAGATCAACCATGAATGGGTTAAAGTGCAAACAAAAATAAGCATAAATTGTCAAGCCCAATAAAAGGTTCCTTGATGGCCCAAAATTACAGCCATAAACACTGGGCTTGCCATTCTGATTTGGAAAGAAATTAATTTCCTTTCGGCCCAAAAGGTTAATGTAGCTGAAATTGATGGGCTGCTTAGAAATGTATGGGCCAAAAATACCCAAGGTCTTGGCAGTATTATCTACTCCATAGGACCGTCCTATAATATAAAAGGGTCGGGATTTTGACTCAATGAGTTAAGGTTTGAGTGCCAATCATTCACTCAAGAGAGCCATGTATCGGTTTTTCTAACATAGGTTTATGTAGGGGTGTTAATGAGACGAGACAGCTCGCGAGCTACTCGAGATCGGCTCGATCAAAGCTCGGCTCGTGTGAGCTCGGCTCGGGCTCGGGTTTGGCTCGAGAGCTTAACGAGTCAAGTCGAGCAAAGGCTGGCTCGGCTCGAAAAGCTCGCGAGCGGCTCGAACTTGTGTGATTAAATAAGATATTGCTCATATTTTATAAAAATATTTCATCATGATTATATTTTTGTATCACACATTCACACATATCAAATGTCTCGCTAATTTGCTTAACATTTTTACATATAACCTTCTAGCCTTGTTATTGGAATTGTCGGAAGAAGAAAAAATAAAAAATAGACCATTTTATATAGGCTCGATTTGGGCTCGAACTCGCGTTAAAGCTCGCAAGCTTTATAACGAGCACATTTTTTTCAAGCTCGGGTAAGCTCGAGATCGGCTCGAGCTCGAGTTTTGATTTTCGAGCACAAGCCGAGCAAGGCCAAGCTCGGGCTCGGCTCGGCTCGTTAGCACCCCTAGGTTTATGTTAAAGAAAACGAAAATGGAAAATATTGAATGTTTTTCTTTTTAAAAATAAGAAAAGTAATTGTGTATTCCAATTTCCCATAAAAATATCATTAAATACTTTTCATTTTTATTTTTCTTGACATGTGCCCAACCTAGGCACATATTAGAAAAACCAATGTATAAATACAACCTCATTCTCGTCAGGAGCCTTGAAAATTAGAAAATTGAAACAACATTTTAACACGTACTGATAAGACGGGTTTTGTACATGTTAAGACGGTCTATGATGGGATTTTCTAAGAGCTAAAAGCGGTATTTCAGGGGACGTAATGTACAATTATGTGTCATGTTTATATCATGCTTATATGGGCTATTTACTCCGAGTTCTACCGAAGTCAAGAATCAAGTGGAGCTTGGTGTTTAATTGTTTATATTGAGCAATGAAGAAGAGGTACATAGACGACTCTCCTACCACTAGCAACTCACCTCCTGCTCTCCTATCACTAGCCTACCAGTCGCCCGCCACTATCCCACCATCTGGGCTACTATCCTACCACGAGCCACCATATTCCCGCTCTCCCATCACTCGCCCATCGTTATCCTACCAGTCGCCGGTTCCTCCTGCTCTTCTACCAGTCGCCTGCGAGCCGCCTGAAGACAGGCTAGTCGCCCAGATCACGGGAGTCATGCGTATGATGGGTCTTTTAGGCCATGCTTTCCTAATTGCTATATTACATTATATTAATATCTTTTATGTTTAGCTTTTACGGAATATACCTAGCTAGCTATCAATAATATCGATTCTATTATTCTATCTTTCAATAAGTGTAATTTGGGGGAGAACTCATGAACCCTAGTTTTATTCGTATTATGCAAACTATGAGGAACTAATCCTCCCTTCTCGATTCAAGGTACTTTGAAGCTACAAGTTTATCAGTTGTGAGACCGTCTTAATCCTTCACTTTATACTTGAGTATTATTTATTCTCCGTTCTTAATTTATGATTGTTGTATGTTTAATTGATTTGGCCAATTAATTATTTCATCCTCCAATCTATTGCAATTCTATATGTTTGAATCCGTAATTGTTCAATTCATTAGATAAAGTTGCAACCTTTAATCCAATTATTTGTATGCGTTTCATCGTAGTTGGGTAAAAGGGGGAATAAATATATAATTCGAACCGATAACCGCGTGTGTTAAAGGTCGTTATTTCCGTTGATTGTTCTATTCGTTCATGCTGTTAATGAATTAAATCTAGATGCGTGGATTAGATTGTTCATTAATTAGGTTGCTTAGTCTCGCGTTTCGAACTGAGTAATACTATCTACGGAACATATAAAACCATTGTTTTACAACGGGATACTCAAGGAATAAAGTGGGATTAGTGGGATCAATTGTTAACTAGTAGTGGATAAACCTTGACTCGAGACCTTTTAGCCATCTGAATCCATCTTATTTACTTATTGCTTTGTCTTTTTAGTCATTAGTTATATTCAATCAACCAAACCCCCCCTTTTATTGTTACTTGTACTTTTTACTTCTTACACATTAATTACATCGTCTTCCCTGTGGATTCGACACCCGACTTACCTCTACTATATAGTTAAGGTAATAGGACTTTATTACTTATTTTTAGGAGCATACGACTTCGGCTCACCACGTACGTATACAAATGAATCTAGAAATTTAAAGTCGTAATCAATATTGCAATCGTTCATTTTTCTCGTCGTCATGAGCATGTGGCCTTGAGTTTATGGGAGAAAGACATGGGAGTGGTCACACACTAACAATGTTTACGATAGAGAATGTACAAAGAGATATGAGAATGATAGATAGATGGCCAAAATTTGTCATTAAATTGACGTAAACATGCGCAACAAATACAGTTGCCTGTTTCACTCACTTACTCTTTAATAACTACACGTATTTCTACCACATCAATTTATGCAAAACATGACAATTCAATCTTGCTTAAGTTATTATCCTAGATTTGCAGTGGCGAATCCAGAAAATTACAATTGAAATATATACGCGCGCAATTTCATTAGTTTTCTGTTGTCGTATGACCCCAGAGTCCGGATCCTCGTGCATGGATCCGCTAATGTCGATTATTTGTCTATGTTAGGGTAGACGTGTAGTTAAATATTTATACGAATGTCATTTTCATTGTAGGTGAAAGTAGACTTTACTTAGAGTAATTGGTTATTTGCCATGCATGTGTAAAGATGTAATTGCACTTTGCTTTAACTTGAGAAATATATTAACGTGTTGAACCCTTGACGTCGAAATAAGATAGGGAAAGAAAGGCATTATATGCCAGTAAGTCATGTGTGCCACCTCTTCTGACTTTAGAATGCATGATAGTGGTAGAGAGAGTCTATTGCATGTTGTCGAAAGGCATTTTTAAAGTTAATAGTCTTTGTATTATCAGTTTCATGCCTCCATTCATAGCACTCGGCAAAATCCATGGAAAATTCTAAGTATTTTCAAGGTTTTGAAATCGAGTCTTATTTCTTTGAGTAAGTGATAATTCAACATTGTTTCCTTTAGGCTAATGAAATCGTTGATTTTATGGACTCGATTGGGCATTCCGATCCAATATTTTTGTCTTCTTCGAACTTCTCGAATTATGAGAGTATATTTGAGAAGTGCGTAGAAAACATAAACATGTTGATATTCTATTCTCGAATGATGGCACATTGTCTATCAACTAGATCCCCAATACTTCCGAGGACATTTCATACACAAGATCGACTATAAATCATACATCGAAAAATCCGTAATTATCTTCTTTTCTTCTCTTTTTCCCCTTATTTGCAGGAAAAAAAAGTACAAAACTAATGTAGCATCACATATTAAAGGGGAAATCTCTAGGAATAATTCAATATTACATGTATCTAACAAAATCCCCATTTCTTGACAATTTAGCTACTACTTTCCGTCTCAATCATTTGTTTACCTTTTATTTTTGAAAGTAATTTGTTTAACTTTTATTACAATACTCCTTACAGAATATTAAAGATAAACAAATGAATGGGAATGAGAGAGTACTTTCCTGGTGACAATAAATAAGTTCTACTGCTCTCGTTGCTGAAAAACCTGAAGAGCCTCTAACTATAAAGAATTTGCCAACCAATTTGTTCCTTTTCCAACCACCACCTGTACAATTTTTTTGACTTGAACCGTTTTAAGTTTAAGACGGTTATACTCGTCTTAAACAAGAATTTGTGATTTTTTTAGGTGTTACTCATATTTATAAGCTGTGATTTTAGCAACAGTTACCTGGGAATCATATTGTAAGCACCAATAAGCAGAAGTTTTGCAGGAAACATTAGTAGAACTAGCAAATGCATATGTTGTGATGCAACAAGCCTGCTGAATCTTTTTAAGGATTCTCTTCCGGTTTTAAGGGCGCCTGAGAAGTTGAACTGGGCCGGTCCAAAACTAGAGCGCACAACGATACCTGTTTCGATGACACGAGGCTTGATGAGAGGCCACCAGACCTTCCTGCGTCGCTCTCTTTCAGCCTTTCTAACTCGAACAAGCTCCTGACGGACCACACCCCGCACACATTTTACATAAGATTTCATGTCGTGGTCTCGTTGGATTGCCCCACCACTTCCATAAGAAGAGCGGTCGGTTAAGATTTCTAGTGGATGGGGTCGGTTTAAGAAAGCTTTCTTTGCTGCTCGGAGTTGTTTTTCGGTTTCAATAGCATCGCTCGCCTTGCAAGTTAGTAGATAAAGACCGCTGCCTGAGGGGAGCAGATCGTGTTGTGGAGAGACTTTTGTATCCGGCTGTAGAATTAGCATCTCTCCCATGGGTGCATACAGAAGCTTCTGCAATGTAAAGCAATTAATGTCTGAAGTTGCGAGATCCAAATGACCTGACTCAAAATGACTATTTTGAAACAAAAATCCGGACATGTCTCTAAGGCCGAAACTATCTATCCCATAATCACTGATCCAAAAACAAAATTAAACCTGCAATGACTCTAAACCACCCAATGACCGCACAACCAAAATAAACAATAACAGGCAATCGAAATGACCCCGTAATAACACAACTAAAATAACCAGATAACGTTAAGACCCAGAATGTCTCCGGCAGAAATGATATGAACCCGTAATACCCTGAACCCACCAAAATGACTCGTTTCTTGGGTTTAGACTGAATCCAATGATCCATGGATAATTATTCTAACCTAGTCAAAGTACGTGTATTTAGAATTTGGTTCAAGAGAGAGATTGCAAGTATTCACCTGGCTATTAAGACAAGGGTGGTTCCGGAAGCTTTTATTTAGAGCCTTAAGAAGTTGAGCTGCGGGTCTTGGATAGTTGCAAGAGAAAGCTCGGGGAACAATATCACGATGCATCACAATAGCCTGAACATGACTCTTTGGAAGTCCTAACTCGAGAAGCAAGTTATCTCCCCCACAGATGACACAGGGTGATCCAAATGTGATGACGGGAAGAAGTGAAGCATAAGGAACTTCCCCTCGCTTTAGCAACATGAGATTTATAAGCAATGATAAGCTTCCTCCAAGAGAATGACCGGCAAACCGAAATTTAGCCCGACTACCATGGGTTTTCATGTGAGCCTGGACTTCGGGCAACATTTGCAGATACATGCCTTTTGCAGCTTCATATATACCTCTATGTACAAAAACATCCAACTCCTAAGAAGAAAATTAAATTAAGATAAATTCTTTAGGATTGGTTTATAAGAAAGTAAATGAGAAAATACGGTAAAATAAGTAGTATACAGCAAACATACTTCAAATTGCATTGGTTCGAAAAGTAGGTTAGCCTGCCAGGAAGCCAGTGTCTCGGATCCCTGTATGCAATGGAATTTAATAAGCTATTAGACGATATTTGGCTTAAGCAACTCAGGAGTATCAGAATAGGTAAATTTTCCAACATATTAATATGATTGCACTCAATTAGTGTTACCTGAATAACGAAAATTCTGGTTGCACTCTTCTGATCATCACAGACGAACCACTCACAAGGCGATGAGCTTATCGAGTTCAAATCATCTGCAACAGCCTGTTTTACCTCCTCTTCTGCAGCAACCACAGCTGTCACTGAGTCTGTGGTAGCCATAAGCGAAGCCATCTCAGAATTAATGCTTCGATTCTCATCCTTTGAGGAGCGATTCTCATCTTTTGTGGAACGAGAGGGAAAAATCGCTTGGGTCCGAGAATGCAAATAAGAAGCAGCAGAGACAGCAATATGATAAGCAGCAGATTTTCTCACATCAGGTTTCTGATTATCGCCTTCGACTGCTTCAGCTTGGCTACCCTCCTGACCTTCAGCCAAGGCCTCGCCTTCAGCCATGGCCTTGGCCTTGGCCAATGCTTCTTTCTTTTCAGCCTCCGCTAATTGTTCCCTCTTTGCAATCGAAGAAGATACATAACGCAAACCATGCCGTTTCAAAAGATTTTCCGGCTACATAAGGAACACAAAGACTATTATTAATATACGAAAAAAGGGGAAAATGAAAACAAATTGCAGGCAGTGATATAGCCACAATGCCACAGACTCCCTGCATCCCTGCCAATAGCCTACGTGTTCCGTTTAGGCATATCTCAACCAATAGTTTAGGTTCCCTTTCTAGACATGTTTTGTGCCATGAGAATGACTAGAGATAACGGCAGTGTCAAGATTTAACATTTAGGGGGCTAAAATACATATTGAATTTTGAAAAATTAAGAGAATTCAGTAATGCAATAGAGTAACATCGAATAAAAATCGAAGGGTCTGCCACTGATGATAGGACTATTTAGCCCACTTGCATACGCTTACATATAAAACTGACTCTAAAACAAACATAACGTATTGTCGGGGACAAAGAGGAGTATGACCTTGACCTTACGGGGTATTGACTCCAGTTGTCGACGACATTAAAGAAACAATACATGCATACAGTGATACAGATCACTAAACTTCAATGATTAAAAAGACATCACAACCTAAAACTAAAACTCAATAATACACATCCAGGGAGAGTAGTACTCCGTATTTGTTAAATGCACAATGAACAGCCAATTTGATGGCAGCTAATAGAATACAGGTAACTAGGGAATAGACAACAGTAAACCAATTTATTGGACCACAGTCACCACATCAGAGAAAAGTATAGCATTCCGTCATTAATCATAATCCGTCATAATCCGCCTAGATTAGCTGACCTCAAGCCTTTCCTAATTGTGTTATAGAACTATGGGTTAGTTGGTAAGTTGATTCTAATCATTAGTTACAATATTAAACTCCACTTAATCCCCACTAACACGAATCGAAACAAGCGAATATCAGTAAGCACAAAACAAAACATAACTCAATACAGTTCCTTGTTGAAATTTCCAGCTTTCACATGATGTTACATACAACTACTCATGCAACACTACCATAAATTCCATGGTAACAACATGCTGCAGTCTAATAAATCTTTCCGAATAGCTGGAAATCCCTTCAAGTGACCCCAAACAACAATAATTATTGCATAAGACTGTCTTACCGTGACAGACATGTGACGGTCCTATTCATTTAATCAATAAAAGGACCGTCTCACACTCTCAACACTATGTGACGGTCCTATTCTATAATTTGGGTCAACCAAGAAAAATCTCTCTAACTACATACGGAGTATGTCATTCAATCAACTAAGAAACGACAAATAACTACCCTATTGTCTAGGAATAGTCACTCGCCCAACCTAGGTTTAAACGGGAGGGGTTGGATGTACGCAGCATTACCCACATTATAACAACTTTACCCTATCAACTTCTTAAAATCAAATTCACTAAGCATATATATTCTAATAATACTACTCCCACAGTCCCAATATTATAATAACCCCGCAATGAAAATAAAAGGTAAACAAATGACTAAGACGGAAAGAGTAATTAATATTAAAACCCGAAAGATTAACAGAGTAATTACCTTAATACTAGGGATATCATAAGCTAAATCACTCAAAAAAGACAATTGAGCATATAATTTAGCTTGATTTAAAGACACCTTCTTTAACAATTTTGTAAATGAATCTCTATCAAACTTTTCCATACTTTCATCATCATCATCATCTACTCTACATCCATCACACCCATCGTCATCATGATCATGATCACATGATGATGATGATGATGATGTGGGAGCATTGAAATGACGATCTTGCCCCTGATCACTTTTCCTCTCCTCGATCAAAACGGCGTCGTCTAAAGCAACGCCTTTGTTAGGAAACAGAGATTTAAAAGGGTAATTTAAAGCAGAAAACTTTGACGACAACGACGTCGTTTTATCAGACGAGATCAAATTCCCCGTCGACGGAGACTTTAAAACGGCGCCGTATTTATTTGGGCCGGTATTAGGCCCACTACTCCCCGCTAATCCTGGCCCAATCAGCCCATTAATCCCTGCTCTAACACATAAACCCTCCATCTAACTTTTTCCCCCTATTCCCGTATTTCTCACGACGAGGGGATTATATTATACACAGTTGTCGAGGGTGGACACGCCGATAAAAATAATAATGATGGGAAGTTGGGAAAGCGAGAAAATGGGGTTTGAATCTTTGTGTGGAAGAAGTTGCGAGGATGGAGGAGAAAGAAGAGGGAAGAGAGGAAGTATGTGTAGGAAACGGAAATCAAAAACAGGTGAACAAATACAAATAGTTGCCCATAACTCTCAACTCCCAAACTTTGTGGAAATTATTTTTGTGGGGTTTTTATATACGGAGTATTAGAGTTCGGGTTGTCTAAGGTATTTTGTGATTCCGATTTCTAATCTAAAATCGTTTTACAAAAGACTTACTCAGTATTTTATGATTCTTTTATACGGTAAATAATATGGAGTATTTTTCTTATAAGATAGACTTTCGATATAGCAAGTTTTTTGTAAAATTATTTTATATTTGAAATTCGTGATCAACTTTATTTCGCATTAGGACAGACTCTGTATATGTTAAAGACGGCTATAGCCTTGTCCCTTGTGAGTTGTGACTTGTAAGGTGTAATTTTTCAGGGTAGTAATGATTTATTTTTATTTTTTCAATAAGGGTATTCTGGTATGTTAAAATTTGGTTTTATGCAAATATTAGTGTAAACGGTTTCAAACAAGTGTTTGTGTTTTCTATAAACGCGATTCTGAATTATATTGATGAGTATATATTCTGAAAAGCTACTATGTTATTTTATTGTCAAACTATCTTACACAGATTAAATTATTATCACAATTTACAGGCCAAAAAAAACATACAAGCATTAAATCCATACTTGTTAATGGGCCAATTAGGATAGTTTGATGTAGTTAGAACTAAAATTAAGCTTAGTAAATATTGCTAATGATAAAAATGCCTCAATGTTATTAATGAATCTTATCTTATTTAGAGTGTTGTGATTAAATTTATGATCCAGTTAAAAAAAAAAAGGTACTCACTTAACCGTTTTTTTTTTTTTGGAATTTTACATAGCTTTAGTTTTGTTATCGAGTCTGAAACTTAATTAAGATTCCTATGAATAATTTAATTCCTAACTGATGTACTCGTAACATTTACTTGTCTCAATCCATCATGAATAGATTTAACGCTGAAGACTAAAGAGGTTGTTTGATTGTCATCGAAAAATAGTAATGAAATCCAGATTACCCCATGCATTAGAAAAAGGAGAATTGAGTAATTTTTGTAACTTGTACGAACAAGGAGTTACTACTTACTACTCTTTCTTCATACATACAATCATTTAATTTAATACAAAAAAGTTCTCGTGAGTTAACTTCTTACATAGTTACATCACCGACGAAAACAAAATGTGAAATTGTTAGTCCTTGCATCTTTTAGAAATTTGGAAATTAAAATCCGACATACCACATTACCACTTACCACTAGACTACTTTTCCTAAATTTTCATGGAAAAGACTATAACTTTTAGAGCATCTTCAATGGTCTAGCTTGAGGACTTGCTTGCAATTTTATAAAATTGTAAGCTAGTAGCTCAACCATTGGAGTTGTCCAACTATACTAGCTTTGCTCAAAAATTTTTAAGCTAGTAGCTCCATGAAGCTACTTGCTTAAATGGACCCACTAGATAATGTAACCAATAGGAAAATAGTGGTCATATTAATAAAGTTTTAATTTTATGTTGAAAATTTGGAAATTAAATAAATAAATAGAAAAATGTGTTAAGTGGGTCAAATCAAGCTATTAGTAAGTTGGTTAAACCATTGGAGCAAATTGTAGCTTAAATTGTTGTAGCTTGA
>JAGPOY010002557.1:18820-33442 GCA_018983105.1 Silene uniflora | reverse complement strand
AGGTTAAAGCAACTCTGATATTGTGGTACTGTGGTCGGACGTTGTGTGTAGTGTGTAGTGCAGTACAATAGTACTATTAAAAGCCAGATCTCCTTGATAACTTCATACCCTGAGACCCTGAGTTACCGTAAGAAGGGTAAATCACTAACATGGGAATCAATCAGTAACATAAATAGAGAATTGTTAGGGTAAATCATTAACTTAGGAATCAATCAGTCCATTTTTTTTCCATTGCTTTTATTATAATAAATTCAGAAAACCGTATCCGTGTACCCGCATTCCGTATACACGGTTTAACCGGGTACCCGAAAACCGTATACCCGGTTAAACCGTATCGTATCCGTACCCAAAAAATCGTGGTTCAAAAAACCGGGTACCCGATACGGTTTTCAAAACCGTTTCGGGTACCCGGTTTTGCTCAGCCCTACCTCTTAGAGCATGTACATTGAAGAGTATGTTAATGTTACCATCCTCTTATTTCTTCCATCTCCCTCTATTTTGTTCACACATCACCTTCTCTTTCATCCAACTCATTTTCCACTATCTCCATCCTCCTCCTCCTCTTCTTCTATTTTTTTTCCCATATTAAAGACGATTCTCTCTACTTCCTCTTTCATATTTTAATTACTCTCTCCTATTCACTATAATCACTACAAATACTTTGGGCACAATACTTAAGAAAGTTGATTATGAAACAATAAAGGACAAAGGGTGGGGTTTGTTTGTAGGAGAGAGGGATAAATTATTAGGAGTTAAATAAGGAATTGTGGGGCCAAAATATTAAAGAAAGTAATATAATAGGAGTAAAGAGTTGTGTGGGGTTTGGTGATAGGAGAGAGGGGTGAATAAAATAAGAGCAAAAGTTACCAAAAAGGAAGCGTAGTGATTACTTGAATAATCCGTTTTTGGAATGTATAGTGATTATAGTGAATAGGAGGGAGTATTTCTTTTAATGAAAAATCAAATAAAAAATATTCACATGCTATATTTTAATTGGGGTGTTGACACAAGGGCCAAAGTTATACTTCCTCTAAAAATAGAGGAAGTCTTCATCTTCCTCCTTCAAAGAGGATGATCAATGTTGGTTCCACATTGAAGAGGACATCCTCTTAGCACCCTCTCTCATCTAAGAGGATGGTAAATCCTCTTCAATGTGGATGCTCTTATTCTCAAAAAGTAAATATTTTTAATTCGGATTTTACAAACCCAAGATCAATTTGATATTTTACACAATCTGTAACCCGTCCATCCGATCTGTTTAATCAGTAGGTCTTGCTTGCGACGGGTCGGATCTTGCGACGGGTATTTTGTGAGAGAAAATGGGTAGAGGGGACAAGGTGGGCACCCCTCATGTGCTTCTCCACTCACCCTTGATGGATATTTTGTGAGAGAATATGGTATCCGTCATTCATTTGTGACGGATAGTGTCCGTCACAAATGAGAATTTGTGCTGTTTAATAGGTTTAGACTGGCGAGTGATAAGACAAAGTGAGTATCCTTCATTAACCTTTGCTCGGCCCCTGATCAAATAAAACAAAGAAACAAAGGCTAGAGGCGCCCATAGTATTGACAACAAGGTGCGCCCCCTGAAAATGCGGTAATAAACTCGTTGAGAGGCAGATGAAATAGGCTTATCGCAGTGCTAAATAGATAAGACCGTACTTATAACAACCTTCTCGGGTACAAGCCTCGACTTTATTTATAAGTATAAGTCAATTGTGCATTACAGAATACAGATTGGTATACTTGTGAAAGCAGCAAAATGAAATGTAACACGTATTTATCCTGGGGAGGTTGGATATTAAGGAGGAAAGTGACAGAACACTAACAATGGATGAGTAGATTAAATGCGTGGTGGACGATCCTACTCGATTATCTTTTGTTGGTACATCTAGTACTTTGTCTTTGCTGGGGTAGGCTCTTTCTTTATTCTCATTTTTACCCTTCCCTTTTCTTTTGCCTAACTCACCCGGCAAAATGGGTTAGACCCGACCCGAAAACACCGACTCGAGACTCGAAAATGACCATAACTTGTTTGAGCCGAAATTCGAATTGACTCGACCCGGCCTGACCCAAACATTGTTTGACTCAATGTTGACCCGATCTGAAGTGACCTGACTCAAAAGGACCTGAGTCATAATTGGCCTGATCCCAGATGACTTGAAATGACCCGAATCGACAAGTACTAAATCATACTCCCTCCTACCTAGGATAACTGTCCCATTTGCCAATTCTGTTTACTCACACAAATGTCACATTTGACATGTTTTATGTCTGTCTTACCCTTTGATCTTTTCATTATTTACAACCCAACTCAATCCTAACTCATTACTTTTCATTTTTTAACTCATTTTTTTCTTATCCCAAACAATGTTTTTCATTATTTAACTTCATTCCTTAATTTTCGTGCCCCTACCCAAATGGGACAGTTATCTTGGGTAGGAGGGAGTATTAATATTATATATTCAAAATAAAGTTTCATTGTTTACAATCGTCCCTAATAAATAGTTTAATTTGTAAAATAAATACTAAGTAAAGGGCTTAGCCAACCCAAACCAAAATGACCGATGGAACATCGAATGCGAAACCCTAAAGAGATGTGCCCTAGAGAGATGTGCCCTAGAGAAACCCTAGGGAAACCCTACGCATGCGACTTCTAGTGCAATCTTCTTCCTAATTCCTTAATCATGGCTGGAAATTTATCGAGCAAGACAAAGAATAAGAGATCTAGTAGACTATCCATGGTTAAGGCAGCAAAGCAAACTATTGAGAAGTATGGCGAGCCAAAGAAAACTGGACCATCAAGGAGGATGTACTACGCACAAAACCCATGCAAGAAGTCACTGGTATTCCTGGATTACCCTTTGATGATGTAGTAGATGGAACTCTGGAGGAAAACCCTATTTGATTTACCAAAAAAGGAAAGAGCACAATTGTGGTAGATGAGGAGAATGATAATATTGACAATCTCATCCAATTTACCAAGGATGACATACAAGAAGAGATCGAATATTGGAATAATGTGGTTTATTGTTTTGTGTTTGGAGCAAACCCTCCATGGGAAGTCCTGAATGAATTCATCCATAGTATATGGCAGAAACATTACATTGACAAGGTATCATTTTTGCCTAATAGCATCTTCTTGGTTAGGTTCAGAGAATGTAAAGCCAGAGAAGCTATTCTTCAAGCAGGACATTTCATGGTTGATAACATCATAACAAGCCTCTCATTGCGGGTCCTTGGGATGAAACAGTTGAACTAACTAAAGAGGATGTTAAACAGGTGCCTACTTGGTTTAGGATCCATTCCTTACTACTGAAGTTCTGGGGTAGATGTCTACCTACTATAGCAGGCTACTGGGCAAATTCTAACGAGCAGACCAAGCTACCATTGACAAAACCAAGTTGGGATTGGCTCGGGTGATGATTGAAGTTGCTGTGGGGCAAAAATTCCCTAACAAAGTCAAGACATGAACAACAGAATTGCGGGAATAACTCAACTAGTGGGAAGAAACAGGTCACTATTCAGAAGATCTGGAAGTCTGTTGTGGCTAAACCAGCAGCTTATAAAGAGCCTAACCAAGGCACTATCATTACCACAGTGGTGGAGACCACTCCTATTTCTACTCCAATAAAAGTGATCACTCCTGGAAATGTCTCTCCTGATAAATCTTTTAAAGATGCTACAGTAGGGAGTGTAAATAATGTGACTCCAAAGGTTGATATAGGACAAATTGGTAACCTACACTCCCCTATTATACATGAATAATTTTGGATTTTGGAATGTTAGAGGTTTAAATAATGTCAATAAACAAAAATATGTTAAGTGGTTTATTCATAATAAAGATGTTGGTTTATTTGGTCTTGTTGAAACTAAAATAAATAGTGTAAATGTGGGTAATATTTCTAACTCTATGCTTGAGGGTTGGAGTGTTACCACAAATTCGGGGTATCATAAAGGAAGTAGAGTTTGGATCTTATGGAAACCTAGCCTGTTTGATGTTATGGTGATTCAGTATGTTGCTCAATTTAACCATGCAAATGTTCAATCTAGAATTACTCATCAGAAGTTTTGGCTTACCATGATATATGCTTTTAATGAGGGTGTTGATAGAAGAGACCTATGGGCTAAACTTGAGAGGATTGGAACACAATGTCAAGGGCGTTGGCTGTTAGCTGGGGATTTCAATACTGTTATCAATCGTGAGGAGAGATTGGGAGGAAATACTAAGTAGGCTGACATGGATGAGTTTATTGATTGTCTTGCGAATTGTGGGATGACTGATATACCTGCTACTGGAGCCTTCTACACCTGGTGCAATAAACAGGATCCTCTGACCAGAGTGTATGGTAGGCTAGACAGGTGTATGGCCAATCAAGTCTGGTTGAATCAATTTCCTGATATGGTGACTCATTTCCATCCTGCAGGTTTGTTTGATCACTGTCCGTGCATTGTTAGTAGTGTAAAACTGGGGACTACTAGAAGGGTCAGCTTTAAATATTTCAATATGTGGGGTAAGGCTCCTTCTTTCCTTCTTAAGGTGCTGGAGGAATGGCACAAAGAATATCCTGGGCATCAAATGTTTACTATGGTGAAAAAATTAAAGAGCTTGAAACTTAAACTCAAGGAGATCAACAAAGAATGTTTTTCAGATATAGAAAATACTGCCAGTATGGCTGAAAGGGACCTGCATGACATCCAATTTAGAATTGAGCAAGATCCTCAGAATGCTACTCTGATTCAGGAGGAAATTGATATATCAAACTCTCTTAAAGACCTTACCTTGGCAAGGGATAACTTCCTGAGGCAAAAAGTTAAAATTAAATGGCTTGAGGATGGGGACAATAACACTGCCTATTTCCATGGCATGATTAAAAGAGATGCAATATGAACAAGGTGACCCAAATAGAGGACCAACATGGTACTGTCTGCAGTGATATCCAAAGTATTATAGATGCTTTCCTGGACTACTACCAACAATTGTTGGATAGCAGTAAATTAACTGAGGCAGTTAAATCCCAGGTGATTGACACGGGAATGTGCTGCAATCCTGAACATATCCAGATACTCAACTCTCCTGTCACAAATGCTGAGATTAAACAAATATTCTTTGATACACCAGTGGACAAATCTCCAGGACCAGATGGATATACCAGTGGATTTTTCAAGGATAGCTGAGATATTGTGGGGGAAGACATTTGTGGGGAAATTAAGGATTTCTTTGACACTGGTCAGCTCCTCACTCAGATAAATGCTACAAATATCACTTTGATCCCTAAATGTGAGAGGCCAACCTCAGTGAAGCATTTCAGACCCATTGCATGCTGTAACATGATATATAAGGTAATTTCTAAATTACTTTGCAACAAACTCTCTTTGGTTTTGCCTGACATTGTGGGTGAAAATCAGGGGGCCTTCATCAAAGGCAGGTCTATTATTGAGAATGTGTTAATATGTCAGGACATTGTAAAGCTATATAATAGACAGGCAGTATCCCCAAGATGCCTGTTTAAAATTGATCTACATAAGGCATATGATACTGTGGAATGGGGATTTGTGGAGCAATTATTCAATGCCCTTGGCTTTCCTGAAAGTTTCACTCCGAAGGTTCTGACATATGTGAAATCCACTTCTTTCTCTTTATGCTTAAATGGGAATAATTTTGGTTACTTCAAAGGAAAAAGAGGTCTAAGGCAGGGGGATTCTATCTCCCCTCTTATTTTTACACTTTGCATGGACTATCTCACCAGAATGATCAATTATGCTACAGAAAGGTGGCCATTTCAATATCATCCTCTCTGTAAGAGCCTCAAGCGTAATCACCTCATGTTTGCAGATGACCTACTTCTGTTCTGTAAAGGAAATGCTCAATCTATTATGCTCTTGATTAGGGCATTCTCATCTTTTTCCAAAGCAACTGGTCTCACCATGAATAGTGCCAAATCTATATTTTAATGGTGTATCTCCTAACTTAAAGGCTGACATCCAACAGGCAACTGGTTTTGTGGAGGGAGCTATGCCCTTCAGATACCTAGGTGTGCCCATACAAGCAGGAAAACTCTCTAAGAAAGAATGCAATATAATTGCTGAGAGGATGGTGAACAGAATTAGGAGTTTCGGTGCTAAGAAACTTTCCTATGCAGGGAGACTAGTCCTCATAAACTCTGTCCTTAACACTCTATACTCTTATATATTGGGCCAGCATTTTTCTTCTTCCAAAGTGTGTGATTAGAAAGATAGAGGCCATTTGCAGGAATTACTTATGGGGAAACAGCTCAGAATATCACAGAGTACCCTTGGTATCTTGGGATAAGGTCACTTTATCAAAAGAAGAAGGGGGACTAGGAATTAAAAAACCTGAAATCTGGAACACTACAATTGTTGCTAAACTGGTGGATTGGATTTATGGAAAAACTGACAGATTATGGATAAGATGGGTAAATCAGGTTTACATTAAGAATAGAGACTGGCACACCTATTGTCCACCTGCTGATGCTGCTTGGGCATGGAAGTGTACATGCAAAGTGAAATAAGTAATGAAGTCTGCCTACAATGATGATATGTGTTAGGGTGCAAACTCATGTCCCACATCGGTAGAATAAAGATGAAAGATCATCTTTATAAGTATCTACTAAATATAATAGTACGAGGCCTTTTGGGAAGGAGCCCAAGAGTAAATCCGTGAGGGCTTTGCCCGAAGCGGACAATATCGTACTATTATGGACAGTGGACACCGATGCAGTAGAGGCCCAACAAGGGATATTCACGCTTCCGCAAAACAAGTGGTATCAGAGCCTAAGGTTCGACTTGGGCTGGCTAGACACAGAGATTCATCATCAGGCCAAGACTTGAAGGTGGACGTACACTATAAGTCGTGGAACTCCTATAGCTCGAGGGAGAGCTAATATGTTCGCGAGAAGCGACATGGTCTCACTGTAATACCTCGTTTCTTAAGAACCCTTTGACCGACCATTGACCATAGAAGACCCTTGGGAAGACTAATCGGAAGTGGGTGTCAGGATTGCTTATACTCAGATAGACGAGTGTTAGAACCTAACGTCACAGACACTACTCGGCCGAGTAGTCAGTACTTGGCCGAGCACAAACTACTCGGCCGAGCAGTCCTATACTCGGCCGAGTACACCGCCGTCAGCTTTCCGCGTTATAATTAAAAAGACCCGACACAAATCGTTTTATTCATTAATACAAACGCAGCCTTGGGAACCCTATCTCTCTCTACCATGCCCCCATCCTCACATCAACACCTCCTAACCATTAAAATCCCACACCAGAGGAAGAAATCTCGAACAAGATTACGACGGGACAAGGGCAGCACCATGTAATAAGGTAAGTCTCTTAGATTAGTCCTTTCTTTGGCTCGGTAAGACGATAGAGTTGATATATCGAACGTATGTGTCGATGTTGTAGGATCGTAATGATGAGACCAAGGGGATGCTAGGATTCCGTGTTTATGTGCTAGACAGCTATGTGATGGAGCAGTGTAAAGGTAGGTTTACCTACTCAGTCTGTAATGTATTTGCATACGTGTTTCTAATGTGTTGTTAGTAAGGATTGTTGAAATTGGATTCATCGGTATCGGCTGAAAGGTTGTGGTAAAAGTTCCGGCTGAGTGGTCCAACATCGGGAGATGGTTCCACGTCCCTCGATCGCTCCCTGCGACTCTCCCGTCGCAAGGAGGATGCGCACATTTAGACTTGGGAAATCGCTTATTCCGATAAGCGGCTGAGGTAGCAAGGCTGCGGTCACTGGCTGAGACGTGATGGCTGACATGGTTGGCTGACTGACTTTGGTTACTGTGGTGATGTGTTGCTTTAGCTAACTCGATGTAATGCTTACAGTTGACTGACCCCTTTTGTTGTTGTCTTTGACCTGCTGTGATCCATTGGAGGATGGTGAGCAGTTGGCTTTCAGGTTATCTCAGTGGTTGTCTTTGGGGCGAGTCGAGGCAGCGGAGTCATGGCAGATCGCGTAGCTGAGCTAGTAGAGTTGAGTCATAGTCTAGACGAGTTGTACCTTTATTTTGTAGCTTGGTAGTTGTTTTATGATGTAAAGTTAATGGTGTAATTAAAGTGTCCTTATTGTTTATATGATCTTCACTTCCTCGGGAAACCGAGATGGTAACGCCCTTACCCAACAGGGAAGGTCCTTGTTAAGGCTCCCTGGTGGTTGGGGGTGTTACAAAGTGGTATCAGAGCGAACGATTTTGGAACCTGTAACTAATAAATCTAATGAATGTAGCGAGTCCAATAAAATGAACCTGGTGTATGTGTGTTGGGAGCCCTCTAAATGTCGTTTTTGGATGGGTAGGCGCCCTCATCTCAAAGTCCTGGCCCTTACATGCTTAAGCCAGTCACGTTGCATGGGTAAAGAGGATATGTGGTCTGCGTATATTTCTCTCGTGCTTAATCGGTTGCTAGTTTCATGCGTATGCCGTTACTATGTGTATGAATGTATAAAATGCTCCGTATGATATATGCATGTGTGAACGTGAATGATAGTAGTATGCCTGATATGATGAACCCATTGTGGTATGAATTCTGTAACGTGTGATATTGTGCAGCGCTGGACGCGCAAGGTAAGCTAGTAATGCGTGATTGTATGCTGTTGTGAAGAGTTCCCTAATTATGTGTTCTAATACCTGATATATAGTCGATATAATACTGATATTGAACCCAAAGATTTGCGTACGTTATAGTGCTAACACGATTGACAAAGTAGGAGTCGATATCAAATGTGTTCGTGATATACTAGAATTTATAGGCCTCACTAGGGACGAGTTTCGGGTAAAAACCCGCACTCCGACCGATATTTTTTGTGTTGCAGGACTCAAAATGGATGAGAACGACGCTTTGCACAGTGTACTCGGCCAATTAGTCCATTACTCGACCGAGTACGTCGAACTCGGCCGAGCTACATCAGCACTCTACCGAGTAACCGTTTGACAGGATTTATGTTTAAGCTGCCGAAGGACTACTCGGCCGAATACAACTTGTACTCGACCGAGTCATGTCTACTCAGCCGAGTGCTACTTATACTCGGCCGAGTACCCCTGTTTCGACCGAACCCGTGTTTCCTAAAATCGGACTTATAACTTTCCAAACACAATTCTTTCATTCTAATTTCTACAAATACTCTCTCAAACCCTAATTTCATTCCACCAAGGTTAGATTGTAGTTGCTAAAATCCTTCCAAGTTTGATCTTTCACCTCTTGTTCATTCCGATTTCAAGGTAAGAAACCCGATGCTTATGCTTTTGCTCTTGTTTGATTGTTCTTAACACCCACATATTCTGAAATTCTGCCCTATCACCTCTAAATATTGTTGTTATCAAACATTAGCGGCTTAGTAATGCTTTAGAGTGACTATTGTTGCTTGTATGATTGATTCATGCCCCAAATCTGCCGATTTTTGCCCAATTTATTTCTAGGGTTTGCCTAGAGATTTTGCCCAATTTTTGTTTGCTTGAATCACCCTATGCCCATGAAGTAAAAGCTTATACTTGAAGTGCAACCTACCCATGTTTCCGGAACGAGTGAAAACCATCTTAAAATTTATCTTAAACTCAGTCTTGAGACCGTCTTAAAATCTGTCCTGAGAATGTTACTTGGGGACTTTAAACTTATCCTAGTCCCTCCCTAGTAGTCAAGATTGTTTAATTGTCTTGGTGAAATCTTTACCTTGCAGCATGGCACCCAAACTACGTGCTCCAACTAGGAAGAGCACATGTACCACAGCGGCTGAGAGGCGGGCCCAAGCGGCCGCGGAGAGGCAACAATCGAATGTTGAAACTGGTGAGCCATCTGGGCTGTACCAAGGACTGTTGCGGAACCAGCAAATCCACCCGGTGTGCCACCTAATGAGAAGTATCCGATGGTAGTATTCTCCAACTATACTCATCGCAACAAGTTTGCGGCATTGCTAACTCGGAGTATGAGACCTACCCGATGCATTGACATTGATACCTTGACTCAGTTGGACATTGAGCATGATGTGAGGCACATCTATGAGATTTTGGGGATAGAGGGTCTTTACTACCTCCGTAAGAAGTCGTACCCATTCCTTACCTTCGAGTTCCTAAGCTCCTTCCACTTTGACACGGTAGGGAGGACCGTAGATTTCAGATTGATGAACACCGATTTTCTCTACATCCTTAATGAGTTTGCTCAACACTTGAGGTTGGAACCGGAGCAAGATTGGTACATTCCCGATGTGCCAAGCAAATGTTGAGCTCCTCACTTTATGGCTTATCTTACCGGCAACCCGGTATCCTCTACTAGCGCCATGTTGATCAACGACGTCCAACACATAGCTCTTCGTGTGTTCTTGAGGTCTCTTACGTGCCTACTCTTTGTATGCAGTGATGTTAGTAAGCTTAATTCCCATGAGGTGATGCTTCTCATGTCCTATCTTAACCCCCGCCGTTCGGAGCGATGGTACTATAGTGCTCCGGGTATAGTGTGTTCTGCTTTGGCTCTCATGGCCACTTATCCTTCTCGGTATGTTAGTTGTGGGGCCATAGTCACTCGTTTGGCCGGGAAACTGACCAACTTCCAGCCTCCTGACGAACCGGTGAGTAAGATGTTTGAAGGACCTCTTTTGCTAGACCAAGCCTACCTTGTGACTAACCTATGGCTACGGGATATGGGGAATGACAGTTTGGCATGGAGGGTAAGGGGAAAGAAGTGGATTATTTTGCCCGATGAAGAGAACATTCCTGACCTTGACCACCTCGATCATGTTGATTCTGACGAGTGGGGTGAGCCACCCGAGCCCCAATACTACACCATTCCTGATAGTGCTTTGGTCACCATGGCGGAGCCCCTACCTTCTACCACGGGGAGAGCAGTTAGGCAGCTACCGCGGGAGCACCGTCGATCCCACCGAGTAGCTGAAGAGGGGATTCCTACGACTCGAGTTGCACCACCGAGCTATGCACCGTACTCTTACCCATCCTATCCTACATCTCATGACCCTAGGATGCAGCCACATGAGCTAGCAGAGCGGCTATCCATCACCTTAGTTCTTCGGAACATGCACGAGATGGCTCATGTGCAAGGCATCGGGACGGGGCTAGCACAGCCAGCCTGGTGGAGCGGCGTGGGTGATGACACGAGAGTGTTTGCCAACTATGAGGTTGATCGCACCACTTTGGGACCCCCGGAGTGCTTTGAACGTGGCTACCTAGCAGGCCCTTGGGGAGCAAATTACGGAGCCAATTAGATGATCAGGGGTGATGGCTGGGAGGAGATTACAGCACCAGTCCATCACACACTGGAGGGTCTTCCGGTACAGGTGGAGCAGAAGACATGGATGCCGAGGGCTGAGACTCCTCTTTTTTGTGTTTTCTTAAGTCATTGTTGAACCTTATGGATTTTAGAACTTGTAATGTGTGTGCTTGTTAGACTTTTGACGGTTTGTAAGCGGCTATAAGGCCACACTCTGATGCATTTTCTTTTTATGAAGACATGTTTGTGGAGCGAGTGCGCTCAGACCAAATTTTCGTTACATTACAACTCTTGTTTACAGGAAAGCACGAGACAAACATATAAACTGTCTCGTGAAACAGCAGACCTGCCGAGCTGGTACTCGGTCGAGTGGTCTTTACTCGGCCGAGTACAGCGTCTGACATGCTTTATTCTAGCTATGACGGCTATAGGTTACCAAATATCCTTATGTGATATGTACCCCGCTTAATTCGCACATATTTTATGTATTCGTCATAGCCTTCACGCAACGCCGACCTCTCTTACTTGTTCAAGTAAACCACCGGTCCCAACTTTATGCATTAGCGGTCGTATTCTAACCAACATGGGAGCGAACTTCGGGGACGAAGTTCTCTTTTAAGGGGGATAGAGACTATCACGGCAGTAAACAGAATAAAACTAGGAATTTATATACGTAATATATGTACAAGTAAGTTATCTTATGGTGTTCCTTATTGCTTGTTGCTTGATATATCTTTGAATTAATTGGCCGCATATTGTGGCGTGGTAATGCAGTGTCTTTTGATGTGGTTATGCACTCGTACAATCGCGATAATAATCTTTTCGTAACTGTTGATTCTATGCCTACACCATTTCGATTGTGTAATTTCATCCTGATATGTAGATTGACTTGTTAAGCTTCGTTTGTTGTCACAACTGCCTTAATCATAGACGCCTGTGATTCGAGACGTTAACCCAAAACGGTATAATACCGGCAGACTATGATACTAAGTATAAATACGGTTCCAACCTGCTTAGATTTCGTGGAGGGTAGTTGTATAGGGGGAGTAAAACTTCGAGGACGAAGTTTCTTTTAAGAGGGGAAGATTGTAATACCCCGTTTCTTAAGAACCCTTTGACCGACCATTGACCATAGAACACCCTTGAGAAGACTAATCGGAAGTGGGTATCAGGATTGCTTATACTCAGATAGACGAGTGTTAGAACCTAACGTCACAGACACTACTCGGCCGAGCACACACTACTCGGCCGAGCAGTCCTTCACTCGGCCGAGTACACCGCCCTCAGCTTTCCGCGTTATAATTAAAAAGACCCGACACAAATCGTTTTATTCATTAATACAAACGCAGCCTTGGGAACCCTATCTCTCTCTACCATGCCCCCATCCTCATATCAACACCTCCTAACCATTAGAATCCCACACCGGAGGAAGAAATCTCGAACAAGATTACGACGGGACAAGGGTAACACACCATGTAATAAGGTAAGTCTCTTAGATTAGTCCTTTCTTTGGCTCGGTAAGACGATAGAGTTGATATAGCGAACGTATGTGTCGACGTTGTAGGATCGTAATGATGAGACAAGGGGATGTTAGGATTCCGTGTTTATGTGCTAGGCAGCTATGTGATAGAGCAGCGTAAAGGTAGGTTTACCTACTCAGTCTGTATTATTGTAATTACATACGTGTTTCTATTGTGTTGTTAGTAAGGATTGTTGAAATTGGATTCATCGGTATCGGCTGAAAGGTTGTGGTAAAAGTTCCGGCTGAGTGGACCAACATCGGGAGATGGTTCCACGTCCCTCGATCGCTCCCTGCGACTCTCCCGTCGCAAGGAGGATGTGCACATTTAGACCTGGGTAATCGCATATTCCGATAAGCGGCTGAGGTGGCAAGGCTGCGGTCACTGGCTGAGACGTGATGGCCGACATGGCTGGCTAACTGACTTTGGTTACTGTGGTGATGTGTTGCTTTAGCTAACTCGATGTAATGCTTACAGTTGACTGACCCCTTTTGTGGTTGTCTTTGACCTGCTGTGATCCATTGGAGGATGGTGAGTAGTTGGCTTTCAGGTTATCTCAGTGGTTGTCTTTGGGGCGAGTCGAGGCAGCGGAGTCATGGGAGATCGCGTAGCTGAGCTAGTAGAGTTGAGTCATAGTCTAAACGAGTTATACCTTTCTTTTGTAGCTTGGTAGTTGTTGCATGATGTAAAGTTAATGGTGTAATTAAAGTGTCCTTTGTTTATTTGATCTTCACTTCCTCGGGAAACCGAGATGGTAACGCCCTTACCCAACATGGAAGGTCCTTGTTAAGGCTCCCTGGTGATTGGGGGTGTTACACTCACGGTCGTGAGACTGCAGGCCGTCCAAGAGAAGATTGTCAGCGACCCGGTGTGTGTGGTCTGAGGCTTGATGGAGGCAATAAAAAGCGGTTCATGCTAAGTCCAAAGGCGATCTGGTATGACGCGCTAAGGCAGTGGATTCGGCCCGGTCCAGGGCTAAATGAACGCAGGCCTTTGTCCAGGGCTAATTGGATGGCAGACCCAGTCCAAGGTATATTGGATGCAGAGGAGTTTTGTACGCAAGTGTAGCATAAGCCTCGTGGGACACGTGGTTTGTCGTTTAAGGGGAGGTTATTGTAATACCCTCATATACCGGAGTGCCTTTACCAAGGACTACCCTAACATATGGGAGCGTTACCATCTCGACATAACCGAGGTAGTGAACATCAAAAGTAATAAAACCAGTACCTTTATTAAATAATCATAGTTAATGTTTTACAACTGTCTAAAAACTATAACAACTGAAATATAAATGTCTCAATACTAATAAGATACTAATGTTGGCTAGACTAAACTAAGCTTGTGGCGACTCTTCCCATCCCAGAAGCACATCGTCATCCATAAACTCATTACCTGCTAAACCAACTGCTCACCATCCCCGAATGGATCACACCAGGTCAAAGACAAACAACCGGGGTCAGTCAACTGAAGATAAAAGTAAGACAATCAATATATATGAACACAAGCGGAAGCAATGCAATAACTCAAACAAGTGTGATCTCCGGTCTCCCTCTCCTCTACCAGAACCGACTACACATCGAAACATGTAGCCCTGCCAAATTACCCATCGCAACAGGTGATAGGATGTCGCACACCTATGCAAAAATACCCTAATGGTACAACAAATGAATGTAGTATATAGGGGTCGA
The DNA here is from genome assembly GCA_018983105.1 of Silene uniflora. Lineage (NCBI taxonomy): Eukaryota > Viridiplantae > Streptophyta > Magnoliopsida > Caryophyllales > Caryophyllaceae > Silene > Silene uniflora. The sequence goes on along the minus strand of JAGPOY010002557.1, from coordinate 18,988 downwards.
ATTCCACAGAGAGCCTGGTTGATTACTAATTAGTTGTTATGGGACGAATAATGTCTTGGTCGGTTTAACGATTGGTATGAGTTGTTGGGTTGATAAACAAATGAAAGCAACAATACTAATAAAAGAAAACATCTAGGAGTTAGGTTTGACATGTGAATAAATAAAGTG
>JAGPOY010002557.1:7601-18578 GCA_018983105.1 Silene uniflora | reverse complement strand
TGATAGGATGTCGCACACCTATGCAAAAATACCCTAATGGTACAACAAATGAATGTAGTATATAGGGGTCGAATTCCACAGAGAGCCTGGTTGATTACTAATTAGTTGTTATGGGACGAATAATGTCTTGGTCGGTTTAACGATTGGTATGAGTTGTTGGGTTGATAAACAAATGAAAGCAACAATACTAATAAAAGAAAACATCTAGGAGTTAGGTTTGACATGTGAATAAATAAAGTGGATAAGAAAACAAGAGATGTGATAAAATTGTTAGTCATTTAGATCGTTGATACCCGCCTCTCGACATTAGTAACATTGATCATAGAATTGGTTCATTGATCTCTCGATTTAATCCATTCTACCCTGGCATGCAATATATTCCTCTTGACCCCTATCTCTCGATTTGCGGAGCATAGAAGAGCATATTAGCCAACAAAGGGAACAACATAAACAACATTACATCTACAAGTTACTTTGATTGCAAATACTTTTTCATATGCGTCGCCTAATTCCTAGGCCGTAAATTACTCAAACATTATGTAATGAAACGAAACGTAAACAAATGAAATGATTGGAAATAACATAAATAGAAAATACCTTGGAAACGGAAATGCAAATTGGAACCAATACTTGAATTAACTTGGAATTGAAATGCAATTGTCTAAGGGAAATGTATTGTAATTGTAATACTAACTAACAACTAGATTACTTCTAAATTACTACTGAACTAAAACTAGGAGATTATGAGAAATCTAAACTAATTTAAGGAGCATATATGAGATAGAAGACGCTCTAATCTAATCTAAGGTCGATCCCCAAGACTCGTAAAACACCTTCCTATTTATAGTGAATAGGAGGTGTAACGTAAAAAGTCATTTACACCTGGATTAAGCTCGTCCCGATCGGGACAAGGTGAACCCGATCGGGTTGGGCAGTGTCCAGGCTCTTTGCCTTCAAGTCTTGAGTAAATGCCAAGGGAATCCGAAGCTATTCTCTTAACGCTTGATTGATTGCTCGTGAATGCTCTTCTTTGACCTCCCAAATGCATCAAATGATATCATTAAGGCCTCTTCTTCAATTCCTCTTTATGTGAACTTTGCTCAACTTCCTCACTTGTTTACATTTCCACTAGAATGACTAGTGGAATGTATAATGGACCAACTTGAAGTGAACTTGTCATGCCATAGTCCATTTGCTTGCTCAAAATGGTGGAAAAAGCCTCTAAATGCTTAGATTCCTACAAAATTAGCAAATGCAAGCAAAACAACTAAAAGGAAGCATTAGCTCAATAAATCACTCAATACAAGTGCAAATATCAACTAAAACATGAGCTAAATATGGGGAAAAACTCTATAAAATATGGACCGATCAACAGGTAATCCTCGCCGCCAGTGGGAAGACCGCTGCCCGCCCACCTAAGAAACCCAAGCCATTAATGTGCACATCCCTCCTGGCTGAGAAGACCAGCGAGGCGACAATGGGCGTGATCACCTCTCACAGTGACCACTCAGCCTCACAATAATCACAATCTCAATCAATATTATCAACATCCAATCACATATGAACATAAAAGACAGCCTTACGCGAACAACAATTAACTGAGTAGGATTAACCTACCTTATTTGCAAATCTAATCAGAAATCACAGCAATCACAATAGCAGTCAATCGCAGAATCCCCCTTCTACGAATCCGTCACCTTGCGATCTAGATCTAGATTCGGTCTTCAATGAAAGGTATGAAAGAGAGAGATGCAGTATACGTCGCCTTAGTTTGTGAAATAGGGTTTAGAAATAGAATAAAATGATTTAGAATAAGGTCTCTCCCTTTTATACTTATTGAATAAATACCGAAATTCTAACTCGTTAGACCGTCGGCTCGGTCGAGCCAGGTATGGCTCGGCCGAGCTAACCTCGGCTCGGTCGAGTCAAAGTGACTCGGCCAACTAACGTCGTTCCAGGAACTTCTGAAACGAGACAAAACTTAAGAAAAGATCCTAAGGGTGACCTGCTCGGTCGAGCTACTCCTAGCTACTTAGGCTCAGAAATCCGTAGTATTATAGTCTTCCCCTCTTAAAAACGAACTTCGTCCGCAAAGTTCACACCTATACTCAAAACTTGACTCAAGACTCAACATAGAGCTTAACTCATACTTGACTTTTAACATTCGAATACTAATTAAGACTCACAAAATTCGATATATAACGTACTAACTTGTAAAAATATACTTGCGATCTTCTCATACCCTCCTTAAAGAATTAAGGTTACGTCCTCATAACCAAACTCACCTGGTCAAAAAGATGTGGATACTTTTCGCGCATAGCATCTTCTGCCTCCCATGTGGCTTCCTCTACTTGATGATTTGACCACAAGACTTTGACCAACGATGTCTCACCATTTCTAGTTTTCCTCGTTTTTCGGTCTAGAATCTCCTTTGGTGTTTCCACATATATGAGAGCTTCATCCAATTCTACATGCTCCATCTCCAACACATGTGATACATCAGGAATATACTTCTTGAGTTGCGAGACATGAAATACATTATGCACTCGATCAAGTGCAGCAGGTAGAGCTAGCCGATATGCTACCTCGCCCACTCGATCAAGGATGTCAAAAGGACCAATATATTTCTGACTCAGCTTGCCTTTCTTCCCAAACCTCATTACTCCCTTCATTGGAGACACTTTCAGCAGAACCTTGTCCCCAACTGCAAATTCCACCGCTCGTCGATGTAAATCTGCATAACTCTTCTGTCTATCTTGTGCTGCTTTCATCTTCTGTCGAATCATCTTCACATGTTCAACCATGTCTTGCACTAATTCAGGTCCCAAAACTACTGCCTCAGCACTATCATCCCAACATATTGGACTTCGACACTTCTTACCATATAATGCTTCGAAAGGTGTCATGCCAATGCTAGTATGATAGCTGTTGTTGTATGAGAATTCAATCAAATCCAAGCGATCCTCCCAGCTGCCTCCGAACTCCATGACACACGCCCTTAGCATGTCTTCCAGGGTCTTGATAGTTCTCTCCGTTTGTCCATCTGTTGCTGGGTGAAATGCGGTACTCATCTTCAAGGTAGTTACCATTAACTCTTGTAGCTCTTGCCAAAATCGCGAGATGAATCGCGCATCGTGATCCGAGACTATGTCTTTAGGCACTCCATGCAATCTTACTACATTCTTGCGATAGCCATTTGCTAACTGAAACTTAATCCAAGTGTCTTTCATTGGAATGAAATGAGCTGCTTTAGTCAAACGATCCACGATCACCCAAATCATGTTATTACCTTGTACTGTACGCGGTAATCCCACAATAAAGTCTATGGATATTGACTCCCACTTCCATTCAGGCACATCGAGTGATTGAATCTTACCTTGTGGTCGTCTTTGTTCACCTTTGACCCTTTGACAAGTCAGACACCTTGCAACGAACTCCGCAACATTCTTCTTCATTCCTGGCCACCAGAAAGTCTTCTTTAAATCCTTATAGAGCTTGTCTCCTCCCGGATGTATAGAATAAGGTGTACAGTGAGCCTCCTTCATAATTATCTCTCTCATGTCCTCATCAGCTGGCACACACCATCTACCATCAAACCTTACACTCCCATCCGAATGAATGGAAAATCTGGTCATGTTTGCCTCTCCAATCTTACCTCTCCACTCCTGAATCTTAGGATCAAGGAGTTGCTTTTGCTTCAGCTCTGTGTAAAAATCTGGTTCTAAGGTCAAAGTACTAACCTCATCACCCTTGCGAATCATGGAAATCCCCATCTTATTCATTTCATCCTTTAGTTGCATCAAGGACAGAGATGTACACAATGCATGTATACTCTTCCTGCTCAATGCATCTGCAACCACATTAGCTTTCCCTTCCATGTAGTCTATCTTCATATCATAATCTCCAATTAACTCCATCCACCGCCTCTGCCGCATGTTCAACTCCTTTTGTGTGTGGATATACTTGAGACCCTTATGATCCGAAAATACCTTAAAAGTTGCTCCATATAGATAATGTCTCCAGATCTTTAGAGCATACACCACTACACCTAGCTCTATGTCATGTGTTGGGTAATTCTCCTCAGATGGTTTCAGCTGTCTCGAGGCATATGCAATCACCTTTCCGTTCTGCATAAGCACACACCCCAAGCCATTCTTTGATGCATCTGTATATACTTCAAAATTCTCATCCCCTTCTGGTAAAGCTAGGATAGGAGCTGTGGTCAGACGTTCCTTTAAAGTTTGGAACGCCGCCTCACAACTCTCATCCCAGTGAAATTGAGTCTCCTTTGTCATCAACGCTGTCATTGGTTTCGCGATAGTTGAGAAATCCTTCACGAACCGTCTGTAGTATCCGGCCAATTCCAAGAAACTTCAAATTTTTGTTACATTCTTCGGTGCTGTCCACTTAGAAACTGCTTCAATCTTCGTCGGGTCAACAGAAACGCCCTCCTTTGAGATAATATGTCCCAAAAAGGACACCTTCTCAAGCCAAAACTCGCATTTTAAGATATTTGCAAACAAGTGATGGTCTCGCAAGGTTTGCAACACCACTCTTAGATGCTCCTCGTGCTCCTCTCGACTCTTGGAATAGACCAGTATGTCGTCGATGAAAACGACTACAAACTGATCCAGATATGGACTGAATATGCGATTCATTAGGTCCATGAATACTGCTGGCGCATTAGTCAGTCCAAATGGCATCACCACGTACTCGTAGTGACCATACCTTGACCTGAAAGCCGTCTTTGGTATGTCCTCCTCTCGAATCCTCAGTTGGTGATAGCCCGACCTCAAATCGATCGTAGAGAAAACTCCAGCTCCACTCAATTGATCGAATAGGTCGTCTATTCTAGGTAAAGGATACCTATTCTTAACTGTCACATGATTCAGCTCTCTGTAGTCGATACACAACCTCATAGAGCCGTCTTTCTTCTTCACGAACAACACTGGTGCACCCCAAGGCGATACACTAGGTCGAATGTACCTCTTCTCTAACAGATCATCTAGCTGTTTCTTCAACTCGTCCAGCTCCTTTGATGCCATACGGTACGGAACCTTTGAGAGAGGTCCGGTTCCCGGCTTCAGCTCCACATTGAAATCGATATCTCTTCTTGGTGGTAATCCTGGAATCTCATCTGGAAACATATCCTCGAACTCCGATACTACTGGTATGTCCTTTGCTACTGGCACCGCTGCTTCAGTATCCCAGATGTGACATAGAATCATGGGACACCCTTTCCTCAAGTAGGACTTTAAAGTCATCGCTGCAATACACTTGAACTTGGGCTTGACTACAAACCCTTTGTAAGATACTCTAGTTTTCTTAGGACCCCATAGAGTTACCTTCTTTTGATGGCAGTCGATACTAGCTTTATACCTACTTAACTAATCCATTCTTGTTATTATCTCAAAGCCGTCTAAAGGGAATTCTAGCAAATTGATTGGAAGGTCAACTTGCGCTATTACAAATGACACATCCCGATACAACTTTCCACAAGCTACCGACTCTCCCGATGGTAAAAAGATATTGTCGGTTACCTGTTCATACTTCTCCAATCCTAAAGCTATAGCATGACTCTTAGAAACAAAAGAATGCGAAGCTCCAGAATCGAAAAGTACAAAAGTAGGTACGGAATTAACAAGAAAAGTACCCGTAACAACTTGAGCATCATCCTCTGCAGCCTGCTTGTCCATCATAAACAGCTTGCCACTGTTCTTCTGCTCGTTACCCTGAACTGTGCTTGCCGAAGTAGCAGGTTTCGCAGCTGCATTCTGGTTGCTAGCACTTCTTGTCACTGATAGTTTCCACCATTGCTGCGGTTGAAGTAGCTGTTATGGCTATTGGCTTGTCCACTCTGATTGAAACCCGAAGCAGCGAACCGATTACTTGACATGCTCTGGTTCGGTGTCGGTGTGAAACGATACTGCTGTTTTTGTGGCCTTTGAGAAATGAATGCGTTAGGATTAGCACACTCATACTTCATGTGCCCAAATCCTCCACAACCAAAGCACTGCACTCCCGGATTAAAGTTATTGGTACGACCACCCTGTCCACCAAATGAAGATGCACCTCCAAAGCCGGATCCTCCGGAGTAATTCTTGTTCTGATAGTTACCCCGCTTGAATCTCGATTGCCCACCACTCTCATTATCATTCTCCCTCTTCTTATTTAGCTTTTCCCGAGTTTCGTTGGTTATCTCCACCATCCTCTCAGCATTTCCCGCTCTGTCATATAAATCAACTAGAGTCGTGAGTGACCCAGACTGCATCTTCTCCATAATCTTCAGAGATAACCCTTGCTCAAAGCGAAGGGCCTTAGCTGCTGGAGTGAGTTCCATATCGTCAGCATACCTTTCTAGTTCGTTGAATCGTTTGTAGTACTTCAGAACAGTCATAGCCTCCGTCATGCGATAGTTAGAGAATTCCAGCCGCATCTTAGCCTTCAAATGTTCTGGAACGAACTTCTTCCTCATAGCACCTTTGAATTCCTCTCATGGGACTACACCTCCCGCGTATTGTTCACGATCATCCGCCTTGACACTGGCCCACCATGCTCCAGCTTCATCTCGCAGGTTGAACGCAGCTTGATCCACCATATGTTCTGCCGGACAGTTGACCACTGCCAAGACATTCTCCATCTCTCGATGCCAGTTATCGAGCACATGAGGCAGTTCGGTGCCCTCATAGATAGCTGGGTTGAAGCGAGAGATAGTGGTGCTTAGCTTTGCAACATCTACTACCACCTCCCGGTTCTGATTCGCATTCTTGAGAGCTTCCAGCATAGCATCATGTTGCTCGATGATCCAGGCCATCTGGTCTGTACTCATCTCTTGAGCTTTGAGAAATGCAGTTGATCTTTTGGGCGGCATTTTGAGCTGATATAAGAAAAGGAACGTAAGCATATAGCTTACGGCTCAAAACAATCAAGACACCCAAGGAGCTAGCTCGGCCGAGCTGATCTCGGCTCGGTCGAGCTACTACCTAGCTCGGTCGAGTCGTTCGAGATCAGAATATGGGAGAATGGAACACGGGACCCCAGCTCGGTCGAGCTATTTACATCTCGGTCGAGCTACTCTTAGCTCGTCCGAACAACTTTGAAACAGAAATTTCTGTAACGTCTGTAACTACCCACTCGGACGAGTTACTACTGGCTCGGTCGAGCTACCCTTAGCTCGGCCGAGTCACTCTCAGCTCGATCGAGTCATGCCTGTTACGTTATCTACCTGCATGATCACTAACTATGGCTATACTACACATGGCTTACTAATATCGGGGCTTGCGTCTTAGCATATAAACATAGATCATGCGATTATAAGCGATAAACAATTATCACACATACCACGCAGTTCATATCACTTTCTCATCAACAATCAATCATACTATTATACTTTACATCAACAAGCATACATATCACATAATAACACATCTCGACTATCCCATGGTGAACGATTAGGAGTCACAAAGGCAATCTTGCGGCTTTAGGACGTCTCCCAAGCCCTTGCGGTAGCTCCAAGCAACTCCCAACCGGGTTCATTTTATTTGACACACTAAGTTCATTGGTTCATTGGTTTTAGGTGCCAAGATCATTGCTCTGATACCACTTTGTAACACCCTCATATACCAGAGTGTCTTTACCAAGGACTACCCTAGCATATGGGAGCGTTACCATCTCGACATAACCGAGGTAGTGAACATCAAAAGTAATAATACCAGTACCTTTATTAAATAATCATAGTTAATGTCTTACAACTGTCTAAAAACTATAACAACTGAAATATAAATGTCTCAAACTAATAAGATACTAATGTTGGCTAGACTAAACTATGCTTGTGGCGACTCTTCCCATCCTAGAAGCACATCATCATCCATAAGCTCATTACCTGCTAAACCAACTGCTCACCATCCCCGAATGGATCACAACAGGTCAAAGACAAACAACCAGGGTCAGTCAACTGAAGATAAAAGTAACACAATCAATATATATGAACACAAGCGGAAGCAATGCAATAACTCAAACAAGTGTGATCTCCGGTCTCCCTCTCCTCTACCAGAACCGACTACACATCGCAACATGTAGCCCTGCCAGATTACCCATCGCAACAGGTAATCCTCGCCGCCAGTGGGAAGACCGCAGCCCGCCCACCTAATAAACCCAAGCCATTAATGTGCACATCCCTCCTGGCTGAGAAGACCAGCGAGGCGACAATGGGCGTGATCACCTCTCACAGTGACCACTCAGCCTCACAATAATCACAATCTCAATCAATATTATCAACATCCAATCACATATGAACATAAAAGACAGTCTTACACAAACAACAATTAACTGAGTAGGATTAACCTACCTTATTTGTAAATCTAATCAGAAATCACAGCATTCACAATAGCAGACAATCGCAGAATCCTCCTTCTACGAATCCGTCACCTTGCGATCTATATCTAGATTCGGTCTTCAATGCAAGGTATGAAAGAGAGAGATGCAGTATACGTCGCCTTAGTTTGTGAAATAGGGTTTAAAAATAGAATAAAATGATTTAGAATAAAGTCTCTCCCTTTTATACTTATTGAATAAAAACCGAAATTCTAACTCGTCAGACCGTCGGCTCGGTCGAGCCAAGTACGGCTCGACCGAGCTAACCTCAGCTCGGTCGAGTCAAAGTGACTCGGCCGACTAACTTCGTTCCAGGAACTTCTGAAACGAGACAAAACTTAAGAAAAGATCCTAAGGGTGACCTGCTCGGTCGAGCTACTCCTAGCTCGGCCGAGCTACTTAGGCTCAGAATTCCATAGTGTTACAGTTATCAAGACGTAGTGATGCAATTGTCTAGAAGTTGGGGATGTAGGTTGTGGGAGTAGAGTTCTCCGAGGAGGTCAAGGTCCGAGTTAAGATGATGGTCCTTGGTTTGAGGGGAGGATTGTTAGGGTGCAAACCCATGTCCCACAACGGTAGAATAAAGATGGAAGATCATCTTTATAAGTATCTACTAAATATAATAGTACGAGGCCTTTTGGGAAGGAGCCCAAGAGTAAATCCGTGAGGGCTTGGCCTAAAGCGGACAATATCGTACTATTAAGGACAGTGGACATCGATGCAGCAGAGGCCCAACACGGGATATTCACGCTTCCGCACAACAATATGTGGACTGAGGATCCTAAGGCTACTCCATTAGAACTGGATATAACTGGTTGAGAACCAAACAACCAAAGCGGGAATGGAGTAAGATTGTCTAGCATAAATGGAATTATCCTAAACATTCCATGATTTGCTGGATTACAATGAATAATGGAATACAGGTTAAAAACAAATTATACCAGATAGGATGCTGTACTTATTGTCAATGCTGCATCTGTGACAGAGAACCAGAAACACAGAATCATCTGTTTTTTACTGCAACTACAGCAAACAAGTCCTCACTGTAATAGAGCTATGGTGTGGATTCAAAATTACAGGCAAGAATGCTATCAATGGCTATGCAAGAGGAGCAGGGACTGGTTTGAAACAGTCAGTCCATATTCTAATATGGACTACATGCCTCTACCATATTTGGTGTCAGAGAAACGATGCTAGACTGAATTGGCAACTTACCAGGCCATGTAAGGTGGCTGAACGTATCAAGGAAGAGGTCAAGAGAAGAATAAAATATAAACTGAGCAATCTGACAAAGGTTTCTACCAGGAGTGACAAAAATGGGTGATAAGTGCATAATTTGTATACTTTAACCCCTTTTGTTAGCTTTGTTTTACATGTCTTTTAGCACTTATCTTAGTGTTTTGAGCTAACAATTGTACTTTTAGTCTTCTTTGTGGAAATTGACATGTTTTGTAGGTACATTTGGTTTTATGAGCTAAATTACTACAAAATGAGCTAATTTGTAAACAAGACTAAGAGCAAGCTTCAAGATGGGCTAAGCATGGAAGAAATGGACTAAGCATGAGGTTTTGCATGGATTGGCATGATTAATTTGATGGACTAAATGCAACAAATGCAAATGGCAAGTCAACAAAAGTCAAGCCCAATAAGGAAAGTCCAAATAAGATAAGATGATCTTAAAAGCAAATGTGGAAGGTCAAAGGGTTGAAGATGAGCCTTAAAGGGAGTACTTGATGCCCAAGGAAGGTAGAGAGAGGCATTTACGAGCATTCAACCAAGGCTTAAAGGCTAGATGTTGGTTTCATATTGCATTAACTCAAGACATGAAGACAAAGGGCTCAGATACCTCTGAACCCGATCGGGGTCACCTTGTCCCGATCGGGGTTGGCTCATCCTAGGTGTTAATGCATTTTTACGTTACACCTCTTATTCATTATAAATAGGAGGTGTATACGACCACATTTCACACACTTTTACCATTATATTCTCTCACACATTCTCTTACCTTATTCTCTCCTTATTTCCTTAGTTTAGTTTTCTCAAAGTTCTTATAATTCTTAGTTGTAATTCTCTTTAGTTTTACATTATAATAAAAGGTTCCTTACAAGTTCTAGCATTTGTTCTTTGGTTTATGTTCTTCCTTTCAAGTCTTATTTCTTCCATTGGTATTGTATTTCTTTCCTTTTCCTATTATTACATTTCCATTATGTCTCTTACATTATTGTTAATTAGTTTTAATCTTATTATGAGTAACTAATCTTCTAGTCTAGGGACTAGGGGAGACATGTAATAAAACATTGCAAATGGAATACTTTGGAAATGTATAATATTGTTTACATTGTTTCTTTCACATGCTAGACGTTTCTAATTGTTAATCTTTGTTAAAGCATGCTAACATTGGTTAAAATATGTTAACTCGTTCCAATAAGTCGAGAGACAAGGTCCTTGAGTAAAGAACAATCGCATGTGTGAGTAGAGAGGTTTAATCATATCGAGAGATCCATTATGCCTATCTATGATTAGTAATGCCAATGTCGAGAGACGGTTTTATTAGTCTAAACAATTAAACAATGTATTATCATTTCATGTTTATCTTTGCAATCA
>JAGPOY010002556.1:14692-25061 GCA_018983105.1 Silene uniflora | reverse complement strand
CGGGAGTGAGAGCTTGGATGACCGACTTAGTGTCTAGCTCACCTTAGTCTCTATCTTTTATTTATTTATCAGACTTTATTTAAACATTTTATTTTATGTTGTAATATCACATTAAACAATTACATTTAAGTACTGTGGTCTATTCCTTTGTTATCTGCTGCCTCGGTTTACCGAGATGGTAACACATCTATTTATTTGAGGAGTCCTAGTTCAGGTCCTTAAATAAATGGGGGTGTTACAGTTAGGCCTTATGCTATTGGGTTATACCTAAATATAGATCTTATAGAATAATTTGTGTTATAAATTAGATATGCCAAAATTGATCTGGCCTGAATAACCCGACACCTAAACTCATGACCCAAATCTGACTTGAAATCCAAATTGACTCGGCTTTATTTAACCCTACCTGAATGTTTATTATGGCAAACTAGCCGTTATCCCCAATAACTTGAAAACAACCTACCTGGAAAAGATTTGAATCTGAAACAATTCGACCTGAACCAACCCAAATTCTTGCAAACCTGAACAACCCGAACTAAATCGATCCGACATGAACCCAACCTAGTTGACACGTTTGCCCGGTCTACTCTAAATGTATAATTCTTTATACTCCGTATAAGCTACTCGGGGAAATTTTAATTTCCCAACCTAATTCCATATACTACTATTTTTTTTTTTTTTTTTTCTAAAAGCGCCCTAACAACTAAAGGTTGTTAAATGCGGGTTTCAAGATTTTGGGCGGGTTCTTATGCCGAATCTTTGTGAATTTTGGAAAATACATTATCCAAACCCGTTTTATTAGCAGTCCGAAAGGAATTGGCCTAATAGATAGCCCACGCTAGAGTTGGCAATCCGGGTCGTGGGCTGGCGGGCGGCACGACACGACACGGCTCCGAGGAAGGCATGGCACGACGAGTTATTCGAGGCGACACAGGCCCAACACGATCAGGCTTGTGGCGGGCTCCGATGTGATTTTCCTCAAATCTACGTGCCTCGGCACGGCACGACCCAAGCACGAGTGGGTCCGGCACGAACGGCGGGCCTGTCACGACACGTTTCAAAAATTGGCACGAAAGTACTAAAAATATACTCTGAGCAATTATAAAACAAAAAAATACTAAAAATATAGGAATTATAGCAATTATAAAATAATTATATAGCAATTCATCATTTATTAAACAAAAAGTACTAAAAATATAGGAATTATAAAACAATTTTTAAAATAAAATAAAAAATAAAATAAACTTAAGGCACATGAGCCGGCCCAAGTGCCAGGCACGGCCTGAACACGAAAATGGGCATGCCGGAAGCGGGCTGTGGCGGGGGTTAGGGTGAGTAGGCCAGGCATGGCACAACCAGCCCAATATCCGTGCCTAGACTGGGCCAATTTTGGAGGAAGCACGATGGGCTGGCACACAGACCGGCTAGCACGGATTGCCAACTCTAGTCCACACCATCTAATTAATTATTCTTGTGTAAAGCACCCTACAAAGTTTTTATAAAACGAATCCAAAATAGAGGAAAAATCATATAATCCACATTAATGTAGAAAATATCATAATCCACATTGATGTAGGAAATCAAAAGATCGATTATAATAAATTTGTATAATTGTATAAGACCGTCCTACCAAAGTATTTGTACCCATCTTCGTACCCTACTTAAGCACACCGTTCCCAGGAGAATTTTGATTAGTTCGGGTGAGCGCGTTCTTTTGAAGACTAGTACGAACTTCGGAACTTGGAAGTATTAATACCCAAAATTGCTCCAAAAATTTGCAAAAATCAAATTAAAAATCATCACATAACAACAAAATCCTTGATTTCCTTCTTTTTTTAATTCATACCAAAAACGGACTCATCAATTGAATCACGACTACTTAGATAAACCCTACAAAACCCAAGAATTAATTTTTTTAATTATTTTTTATTTAGTTTGATTAAACCCCAGAAAACTCAGTTCATAATTTCTCCAGAATTGGGTGTTATTGAAGTTTTTAGTATAATTTGATTAAACCCCAGAAAACCCAGTTCATAATTTTTTTTTTAAATTGAATTTTGGTTGAATTTTTGAATATAATTTGATTTTAAGTATATAATTTAATGGCGGATAAGCAATTGATAGTTGTGGTGGAAGGGACAGGTGCTATGGGTCCTTACTGGAATACCATTGTTTCTGATTATCTTCAAAAGATTATCAGGTTATGTTTTGATTATGTTTCATAATTTTATTTTGTCACATTATAATTGTTTGTTTTATGCTGGTTATTTGTTTACCTTTGATTGAAATACGTCTCATAGCGAATAAAACAGTAAATAAACGATTGAGACGGAGGGAGAATGATGCTGTATGTTTTAGTTGGGGATTTTAATAGTTGGGTATTTGGTTTAGCAATGATGATGATCAACTTGTTAATGTTGCATTTATATATGGATTAAATCATAGGTTATTTATTTTCTATAATGCAGTTTCAAAACTGCAATTTATTTATGTATTTATTTGTAATTTTCTCAAAGTTCATAGCTTTGGAACAATTAGTCCTATTTTCCTACCAAAAGTTATGTTTTTGCAAAAGATGATGAGCTTTTTTCGACGAATGTTGATCAGAATGGTTTAGAGGGAAGGTTTAAAAATCAGGAAATGTAGTACTCCGTAGTATACTGTGGTGTAGCTATCAATGAGTTGTTTACATTCAATCAACTCTGTACAAAATTTGATATGATATGATGGGTATACCTCATGTAACTTGTGTAAAGGTATGAGGTGAGTATGTGAAATTGGTAAAAGACACAACTTTTTGGGTGCATTAGTGAATCAGTGAAGGAAAGCAAAGGTATTCAATTACGACTTTTACGATTGGTGTAAATTGTAAAAAGTAGATTTTCTTAAGGAGGAATAATTATCAACATTTTGGGTGTACATTCATTGTTTATGTGAAAAAGTATTAATCTTTGGAATCTAACTGAGAGAGGGACTGCAGTTTTTGTACAGTATGGTCGTCTTTTGTTAGTGTGATTTATCAGAAATTTTATTGGTGTGTAAGCTGGTAATCTGCTTCTTGCTATTAGCTCTGTAGCGGAAATGTGAAAGAAAACTGATGCGTTAGAAGCTTATGTCTGATAAGTCGATAATTCAGTTACGATGAAATTTCAACAGTAGATCAATGACCTTACTGAAAGATGAACACAGAACTGTATAGTATTCTAACTTAGTTTGCCATTGCAGGTCATTTTGTGCTGACGATTCGACTGTTCAGGTATGTGATATTCCAACCTGTTTTAAGTTTGTTTGGCCTTTCCTGATTATTGGGAATGAGGGTAGTGATTTGACAATCAGGAGCTGAAGGGAATATTTTTTAAAGCCCTTGTCTTAATGAATTCTCATTTGATTTTTCATAATTTCTGAGATACATATGGTTTTCGAAGACAATTCTGTGTCTTGCATTGTTGCTACTTGATGATACAAACAAACTATAGCTGTCTTCTTTATCAACACATCTCTATTCCCTACAAAGTGTTTATTTTATACTTGTTGGTTTTATAAAGGGAAATCCTTGTTGATTTTACATCTGATAATTGCTCTGTTATTCAATCTGTAAAATGGTAACTGCATGTTATTTAAATTTTATTTAAGTTCAGCATTTGAATTTTGAACTTTTATCATCCTTCATTTTGGTCTATTAACCATTTGTTCTCAATATGCAGAAGTCTTCTGCCTCAGCAGCTTCTGGTTCAACATTCGAGCTAGCCTTGGTAGTGTTTAATACACAAGGACCTTATTCTGGTGCGTTTACTTGGGTACTATGTCTACTGTTCATGCTCCTCGATTAACAATTTTATTTATTTATTTTTCAAAACTAACTTTTTGAAAGTGGTAGCATATGCACCACCTCCAATAAAAGCAACTCAAACTTTCTCCTTCAAATCACCCTTCTCTTGTAGCCATACATCTACAGTAGCATTCGCATCTCCGCCACGTTCATCTCTGAACATGACGATATTTTACGGACGATACCCTTTGTCATATAACTGTCCAATAGAATTCACACGATTTGGTACCATGATTTTTGTGGAAATCAAGATATAGAACATCTCAGTTACTGTATATGTCTATATGATCTTCATATAACTGTGCAATAGAATTTACCTCGATTTGGTACCATAATTTTTGTGAAAATCAACATATAGAACATCTCAGTTACTGTATATGTCTGTATGATCTTTTATATAATTGTCGAAAGCTGGACTCGTTAACATAATTTTCCCGTACTGTTTCAATCAGCTTATTTGGTTCAGCGAAGTGGCTGGACTAGAGACGTAGACCATTTCTTTCACTGGCTATCTGCTGTATCATTTTCTGGTGGTGGCTGGAGTGATGTTGCAACTGCAGAAGGGCTTACTGAGGCTTTGATGGTATGTGTTTCTACTTTCTAGTGTCTTAAGTTATTTTGAGCTATTTGTCTGCTATTAAATTGAAAGTTCTTTCTATCTTCCGTAGAAAAAGGAAAAAATGATGGCTATGCTTCTTGTCCTGGGATTTATAAGTAATATGAGTTGGTGGTACTATTAGTATCAAAATGTCTCAAATGCATGTGGAATATGCATGCCGATTAAACTTTATAGAACAGTTATGATTATTGTCATGGTCTGCTTCTTTGAACCAGATTAGAATGTGCACCCTTACCTATATCTCGCTGTAAGAAAGCAAACTTTGTGGATAAGTGATAGTTAGGGATCGCCAGATTCACAAGCAGAGGAGGGACACATAATTCTGTGTCGAGTCTATTATCTAGATCATGACCGGCACACACATTCAATAAAAGACGAAGGTCGACAATTACAATGGTTCTAGGATTGAACATATGCAATGAGCATAAAGAAAGCTTAAATAAGAGAATTTTTTGTTCACTATTACCGCATAAAGAGGGTAATCTGATTGCACACAATTATTCACAGGTTACATTGAAACATGGAATAGGGCACTAAAATATCTCCAAGATTAGAAATCATAAAGAAACTTATGTCAAAATTGGCAGATCTGTGAGCAAGAAGAATCTATCAAGTGTGACTTACAATTTAGGCTAAAAATGAAATACATACACGTTAAAAGTAAAGCGTAAAAGGGTCAACGAGTGTGACCCCTCACTTATGCTATGTTGGTCAACAATTTTTATCTTTTAGCAAAACTTAAATAAGACAAGCCGACAGTCTTACTGTCATACTGTGAGATGGAATGAGCTCCAAAGATTGTGGGTGCTGTTGTTCTGGAAAGGTGATTGAGTTGTTGGACAGAGAAAGGAGTGAGCGTTTGTGCATATGTAGATATGAAGTGGTGTGGGGTTTCTACTTAGTTTCAAAACTGAAGACTTAAAGGCAACACTGAGAGGAATTTAAGTTGTAGGCTTGCAGGTAGTGAGACTAATCTTATCAATTCTGTTGGCTACGAGTATTTCTCTGGAGTATGATACTGCTTTGTTTCCATGAACTTGCTTTCGTTAGAAGACTTCTGGGTTGCTGATGCTTACTTCCCTTACCTCTTTAAGCAAATTTCGTGTTTTTTAACCAGTAGGGTACTGACAACTAAGGGGGTCAAAACCTTTTTATGTACTTGAAAGATGAAATGTCCTGGAATTTTCCTTAGTTAAGAGTAATAATTTTAATGCAATGTTTTCACCCACATTATTGCTTCAATAAAAAAAAAAAAGGGCAGCCCGGTGCACGATGGCGTCCCCGCTAGGCGAGGGTCCGGGGAAGGGTCCCACCACAAGGGTGTAATAGGGGCAAGCCTTCCCTTGCCATTTTGGCAAGAGGCCGCTCCTAGGATTTTAAATTTTAAATTTCCTTGCCACCACATTATTGCTTCAATAACATTTTAAATTTCTAATGGAGCTAAAGTCTCACTATATATTCGACGGCTTTGGAATAGGATGGATTAAATCGAGACGGTGCACTTAACTCCTTATACTAACTTGTATCGTGAAGAATAGTATCTATACATTTTGGCATTTTGCGACTCAATTTTCATTGTGAAGCAATCTCTGTGTTTTCAATATCGGGGCATACCCCACAGGTGGGAGCTAAAAGACACTAAGATAGTGTTGCTGTTGCATTGTCACTTAGATAAATGATTTGCCGCACATTTGCATTATCTTTTTAGCCATGCTCTGAAGTAACTGGACTGTGTATAATTTGTTGCATGTCAGATGTTTGCCATTCCTCAAAATGGATTCCAGTCACAACAGGATATTGATGGCAAAAGGCACTGTGTCCTTGTTTCTGCCAGTAACCCGTATCCCCTGCCAACACCAGTATACCGACCAACTTTGGAAAATCCAGAGATGGCGGAAAATGGTGAAGAACAGAAAACTCCTTTATATGATGCCGAAACAGTGTCCAAGTGGTTCGGACAGGTACCAGCAGAAATTTGCATTCTTCCATGTAGCATCCTCCCTTTAATTTTCCCTCTGCTTCTTTTGTAATATTTATTATTCTGATATTGGCTTTGCTTGCAGTGCTCTGTCTCTTTGTCAGTTATCTGTCCTAGACAGCTTCCGAAGCTTAGAGCTATATACAATGCGGTAAGCATCTTGATGAGATTAATGAAGATCATCTATTGCTATGTTCTTTTGAAAATCTTCAGGTCATCATTTGCATCCCTCTGTACTGACTACATACTGTGCTACAAATCTCTGTCAAAAATATTCGAAATTTGCTTTTGAGGAATGCCTGCATGTGCACAGAATTGTTGTGGAAGTATCTTTTCATAGCACTGATCTGTATGTAGTGGTGAACTAAGATTCTGTAAGATGAATGAGGAAAAAGAAGAAAAGTATCATCAAATGGAGTTATTTTGGATCGTTCCATGAGTCTGTGGCTTGCCTTAGCAGAAGTCTTGGGTGTTCTTTTTATCGTTTTAGCAGGAAAGTAGGATGTTCAGATAGTGAGGAAGGGAAGAGAAGGAAAAGAGAGTACTATGAGTAAATTAGAATTTCTTGTTTGATTTTGGTAAGAGATGGAGGTTGCTGTTTGTAGGTGACCGCAAGGCCCATTGGCATGGCTTGAGAAGATTTTAGACGACATACGTGCTTAAGTTCTCTTTGCAAATAGAAAGTCAGTGAAGACAGTTTTAAAAAAAGATGGGAGGAATTTTTATTTATTTATTTATTTCTGCAGCTCTCATGCTTATTAATATGTTGATGTTCTTGATAATTTCCTCTTATTAGAAAGAAATATATCACCTTGATTTCCTCGATTATTTTGCTTGACGGTTCTGTTTGTTTGGATCCTTGTAACTGAGTCTCTGATATGTTGGATACGGTATTACGGTGAGATCAAGCTTTGAGGTTTGTGGCATGTCATGTTATGATCTACGGATCAATACGTTATCTTACTGTACCTTTGACACCCCTTCTCTTTGGATGCCTAACGAAGAAGTTTAACGTTGAATTAAGAAATGATGAATCCAATATGTTGTAATTGTAGGCTAAGCGTAGCGAGAAAGAATCTGAACCAGCTGTTGATGTTAAGCAACCTCACTTTCTTGTTCTCATTTCGCATGGCTTCTCTGAGGCTTGTTCTGCGTTGAGTCGATCAGTCGTGCCACCAAGTAAGAACCCTATCATTGACTCAGGTTTTTTGCCATCTGGCTGTTGCTGTAATCTTGTTATGCGTTGTCATAAATCAATTGACAGCACTAATTGATTTGACTCTTGGGGCTTCTTGTTCGTCTTTCTCTAAGCTAATTAATGCTGCTTTATTGGTCTGCATGATTTGTTGATGCTTTTACGAGTCATTTGGCACATGGACTGAGGGACTAATAAGGGTTTTGCTGAAAGGCAGTGAAATGAAAGACAGTTCATATATGTTCGTTATTTATTCCAAGTAATGTATGCTGTTCTTTAAGTAGTACGAGTAATATGAAGTCAGTATCTCATCAGTAGTACTCGATTCCTTCGAACATAAAGTTGATCCATCTTACCTGGTAACTCAGTGGTTGGTTTGATGTAAAATGTCGATTCGCCCCTGTTGCTTTTGGCAAATATATTTAGGAGAGCGAGAGGGGTAGAGTCAGTAGAAAATAGTTAAGGGGCAAATATATGTACGATAAAGATTAATTAGATGGAATTTAAGATAACTCTAATAAGCTCTATGAGCTAATTTAATTCAAATGGTAAGGGTAACGAGATATTTAAGGTACAACCATTTGCCAAGTTTATAAATGGTGCAACTCCATTGAAATATTGACTTGATTGGAAACCGGGGAAATTCCCCACAATATTAGTGATTCGTTGGAGTGGTACTGTTGTGGTATTTAAAACGTCCTGTAAAGTATGGCGCATCATTTCTTAAGTTGAAACTAAAAGAATCGGGGTTTCAGTTAATATTTACCCAAGCTGCCTTAGAATTTAGAAGTTACCTTATTCCTGAATTTTCAATTTGAGTCTCGTGTTAAATGCCTCCATGTATTTCACCGTAAAATTCGTCAGCCATACCAGATTTCTATTTTTTTTTCGTTGTCATTTGAGTGTACACTGTACAAATTTGGATTCTCTCCCCATATCTGATAACCTTCCTTTCATGCCCTAGGATAAAAAAAATGCCTTTTGTGGACTAGGTTGCCGAGTTACACATAATAATAATGTTACAGTTGTCCATTTTTCTGAGATCTGCTATTTATACTCTCGTTTTATTTCAGCAAAAGGATCTACGTTGAATAAACCGCCTATATCTACCGTGAATGCTCCTACAGCGATCATCAAAGTGGTAAGTCTCTTGTTTCCTATCTTTCTTTCGTGGTTTTGCCAAATCTCTCGCTTTCAATTGTGTGCTGAATTACGCTTCAAACTTTCTTTTAGGAGCCTTGTACAGTGACTTCAATAGGATCTGAACCTGCTCATACCCATATGCCTTCCATGGCTCGTCCCACTGGTGCAAGTGCCAGCATACAAGCATCATCTCTTCCTAAATCAGAAAACATTATTACGAATGACGAGAGTTTACCAGAGCTCAAGCCCATGATCAGTTTGCCGCAACCTGTACGAACTATTGGTGACTTTCAAAACGCTGTCTCAAGTTCACGGGTACCTAATGCTGTGCATGTGTCAAACATAATGTCTTCAGGAATGACATCAAGTGGCCAATCTAGCACCATTACTGGAACTTCTCAGCCTATACAAAATACAGCCGCCATTAACTCAATTTCAACTCTACCATCTAATGTACCTACAATTTCCAACATTAGCGTTTCTCACCCGCCGACCAATCTTCAAGGAAGTGTCGACAACACTATGAGGCCCACTGTGTCAGGGACTGGTCAGGGAAATGTTCAATCAATGCCACAACGCGGGGCTAGTGAAAATCCAAACATGACATCCAGCCATGGGACAAATGGCGGAGCATCTGTTAGCGGGTCAAAGATGTCAATGCCTGGATTCCAACAGCAGGCACAAGGAATGCAATCTGTTGGGATGAATGGTTCAGCGTCTACTATGACAATGTCTCAGCAAGGTGTAAATTCCTTATCATCATCATCACAATCCAAATATGTTAAAGTTTGGGAGGTAACTAACATATATGACTTGATAAATACGTAGTAGTAAATATATGGCTGTTTATTCTTACTTTATTTTTCTCTGCCTTTGTTTTTTTGCAATTACCTTATCAAAAACGGAGGGGGTGATTGTAGAGATTGCAGGAGACATTACATTTTCCCTAAAAAATTTAAAAAGAAATAGCTTATCTGTGCTGTTGTATTTTGACAAGGCTTGTTTTCCAGTTCTTCCAAACCTGAGGTCCAGTCCTGAGTCCTGATTGCATGTCACAGACTTGCAGTTACCACATGGGGTGAAATGTTTGTGTTTAGTACTTTAGTATGCTCTTGTGCTGAGGATTGGGAGTAATTGTTTGGCTACGAGTACCCATTTTCTTCGATGAAGGATATTCCCGCACTAAGAGGTGTAGGATGTGGGTTTGACACACAGCCTTTCCCATGCAATAACAGAGAGACTGTTCCAAGTGACCATTAAGCAAATGGGAACGGTCATTTGTTAATACTGTTGGCATTATTCGGGAAGCAGAACATTGTTAAGATAAGTTAGATACTTGCAAATGCTCCCTAGCCCCAAAATTTTAAGACAAGTTAGATACGTAGATTTTATGGTCCTCACAAACAAGTCGTTTCATACAGGTGTCTGTTCTTTTTTGATGATCTCTTATGATTGATATAGCCTGTATACATGTTATTGGCTTTTGTAGGGAGATTTATGTGCATATAAAGATGGCCAGCGTGTACGTATCAGTAAATTGGAGGTACGAACTCAGAAATGCACCAGATATTCTGTTATTCCATTGGAACATATATATTAAGTACA
>JAGPOY010002556.1:0-14622 GCA_018983105.1 Silene uniflora | reverse complement strand
CAGGGATACAGGCATGGGACAGCCCCAGATACGTAAGTTGGACAAATCTGACCTGCTTAGCTATTTTCTTCGGTGAATTAATCTCTTGAAGAATGCTCACACTAGTATAAATATGTGAGACCAACCCATTCGACTACTCGAACATTATCTCTGTCAAAAAAAAAAAAAACTATAACATTATCTAATGTCCGTGAACCCAAGAAAGCAAAAGTCAACTACTACTACAACCATTGTATTCTCATATGTGCCGTCTCATGAGAATTTGTGTTCTGCAATATGTATAAAAGCTTATGGATGTGCTTAGCTGGGTGAGGTTTATGCCACTCGTAATTAAGTGGCAGAATGATTGTTTCCCGAGGCACATCCTTCAAGTTTCAAGTAAAAAAATTGGAGACGGAAATATGGTTTTATCATGGTATTCCACGGATATGTTTTTGTAACTTTCTCTTATTCGATTTCAGGCTTGCTGCAAACTGGCCACCAGCCTTGACGTTAGGTCGTCTTGTTTCTCTGGATTACATGAATAACAAGTAATCCTTCTTTCTGACCTGATAATCTGCACCCATTTCGATGGCCTTTATCTTGTTTTCATCCATTCTATCGATAGTTTAAGCTGATTATACAACACAGACAACTTTGTTTGAAAGTAGTTTGTCTAATTTATTTCACTGTGTATTTCACTTCAGGCAGCATGCTGGAAAAGCAGTTTTTTTTGTTTTCAGGGCGATGACTCAGCATGGATTTCTTCTACAGCTACAAGAAAAGAAACTTGTAAGTTGCCTTTTAAACAGAGTTATTTTAATCTATAAATGAATGCTGGCAGTACATATCTACATCTTCCGAAAGTTGTATATCAGATACATTCTGCCATCCGATAGTCAACAGGAACCATAGTCCATATTTTTAGTTTAAGGATCACCCAATTGTTAGAAGGTTTATTTTTCTTCGCAATTTTTTTCTTTGATTGACTGTACACTGTATTTGGAGGTTAAAATTAATTACCTTTTGCGTTTATGTAGTGTGGAGTCATCCAGTTGCCAGGACAGACATTACTTATGTCGGTTTCGGATAAAGCCTGCCGCTTAGTAGGAATGCTTTTTCTTGGGGTAAGCCTTTCTGCTTATTCTCCCTGTTTGTGCAACCTTTTTCAAGTTTGGTTATTGGGATTGTTACTGATATAAAATGTTTACTAAATTCGACAAGGTCATCGTATCCTTTATCATGATTTAGTTTTCACGTGAGCTTTTGATTGTTTGGGTGGTGCTAAAGCTAGGTTTTCTAGAGCATCCCGACTCCGTGTTAGAACTAGACTTGGTAAAACTAACTTGACCCAAAAACCCTGGCTTCGTACCGAGTTGAACCAAAATATGGCCAAAACTTGAAACGGCCAGATCCGAACCTTAGCTAGCTGGCACTTCGCTAGACGTGACCTTCTCCCAATCAGCAATGAAGGGGCTCAAAAATGACAAATATGAAATTTCGTTAATGTTTATACACATTCGATTGACAAAAACCTTAATTAACACTACTTGAAATGATCCGGCTGGCCTAACCCGAATTAACCCCATAATCGCACACCATTGTAGAACCAAACCTGAAACGACCAAACTCAAATGACAAGTTTACAAGGTGTGGTTAGTAGGATGAGATTGCTGCTCTTAGCAGGTTTAACTATGATATCAATGCATCAAAATTCCGTTTGCATTTTCCATTGCACTAACCATTGAGTTGGATCTACTAATCATCGTTCTTTGGTATATCGGACAGGACGTTCATTTAAAACCACATATACCAAGCCAAGTTAGTCAACAAAATCAGCAACAACTTCTTCAACGCCAGCATTTGCAACCACCACAGATACCCAGCCAAGTTATTCAACAAAATCATCAGCAACAACCGCCTCAACGCCAGCATTTGCAACAACAACAACAACAACAAACGATGCAGATGGTTAGTGGCGGAATGAGTCAAGGTTATATGCAACCTTCAGTTAGGCCACAGTCGGTTCCTCAAGCTCAAGGACAGGTCCCTTCTCAAGGCACCTCTCCGAATATGGCTGGAGGTGGATTTATGCCTTAATCTCCCCCTTTATAGTAAATGATTGTCGTCTAATTATAAGCACAAATGACGTCCCCTCATTTAGTTCCAAATTTTGTCGTGGTCGTCTAGTGTCAATATTAGGTCTTGTAGGGACTAGCTTGTCACATAACGTAGCCTGAGTTATGCCGGTTTTCTTTCGGTACAGTAAGTTATACCATTTTGACATTACAAAGATTATACATGTAGTACAATATACCGGAAACATTATATTAATGAGCTTAACAAAATCAAGTCTCATTTTCTCTGTGTCGTCCCCTTGTCAGTTTTGTATCACCTTAAGGAAACGGTTTTCAAATCAACAGAAGGTTAAAGTGGATAAAAATTGGAAACCCAAGTTTTAAAAAATTTAAATTTCTCAATTATAACATCCGATGCCTCCGCCTCGGGTAGCACCGTCTTGTACATGGTCAGTTGGTCACCGGTGTAACAAATCAATATGAGAACCACTAGAACTCTAGAAGTATGTAGAATTACTACATTGGTGCCTTGCCTTCCTCACCGGTATCACCATTGGCAATTTGGCACATGGCCACCGATGTTGCAAATTAATACGGAGTATAAGAATTTCAAGAATAAATGTTAATCCCACCGTATCAATCATTTTTTTACTTTTTAATCATTGTAAGATGCGGTACTTTAATCAAACAATAAATGAATAGCTGGGAAGGAGAGAATATTACAACAAAGTTACTTGCACATTTTGGAATTTGTGATTTTAAAACCTCAGGGCTTCTATTTTATCAAATTGAGAAAGATAAATTTAGCATAAACTATTTTAAAAGCAAAAAATATTAGAAAATAATATAAAGATGTAGAATGATTAATTAATTGACCTCACAAAAATCATACATGAGTTTATTATTATTATTAGGAAAAATTAAAAATAACTAGCATGTAATTTCATTTTATTTTATTTTTACAAATTGCCACCGCGTATTTGCATTTTTATTAATTACACCTAACATTTACTGTATATTCCCCAAGCACCACCATATTTCTACACCGAGCATCGTTTTTCTTATGATATGATTATGGGGATTAAGGGTTATTGGATTGGATTGGGAAAATTGAAATGTATTTTGGTAATGGGTGGGTTGTAGTAAGTAAATGAGGATGACCTTGATATTTGACTTAAGTCATCATTTATCAAAACGGAAAATAAGAACGTTGATTGGGGTGTAAAATATGGTGCTGATTAGGGAATATACAGTAAATATTCAGTGTTATTTGAAAAAAATGCAAATACGTGATAATAATTTATAAAAAAATGTAACTACATAAAGGTTATTTGTAATTTTTCCATATTGTTATTATAGAGCACAAAACAATTTTTATGATCCCTCCGTCCCCGTCAATAGAAAATAAAACAAAAGCACCATGTGAGAGAGAAAGATGAGTGAGAAACACTCTCAAATTTCCTAGAAATGTAGACGAGATCCAGAATAATATATCTTGGTCTCCTTCTCCAGCACTTTTCTATTCTCTTCAGCATTCTTCTATTCTTTTCAACATTTTCTTCATAATCATCTTCTTGTATGTCTATGTGATTATGTAGAGTATGTTGTTCAGTTTTTTAATTGGAAAAAAACAACAGTTTTCTTTCTTGATTTTTTACCTTCTTATGGATTCGACTTTAATTTACTCTCCATTTTAGCCTAGGGGAGTTTATTTTAGTCATATATCTAGATTATAAAAGGTTTAAATCAAGGATTTAAGAGAAATTTTTCAAGACTTTATTTCAATTTTATTGTACCAAATCATTATCAATCTTCAAGAGTGATAACTGATAATGTTTGAGAGTGTTGAAGTTATTTACGGAATACATACTTTAATGGCTGGTAGCTAGACAATAGCATGACTCATCTTTTGTCAGGAGTTGTGCACTGTCTTACACTTATTTGATCTACCTCTCTATGCAAGAGGTTTTGTTGCATCTTACTTTTATTTGGGTTGACAAGCATTAGTTTCTCGTAAAGATCCTTGCACATCCTTTTGTGTAAGTTTTGAATCTAGATCTATTCCTTCTCTTTTATTCCG
The DNA here is from genome assembly GCA_018983105.1 of Silene uniflora. NCBI lineage: Eukaryota > Viridiplantae > Streptophyta > Magnoliopsida > Caryophyllales > Caryophyllaceae > Silene > Silene uniflora. Next base: position 10,485 of record JAGPOY010002556.1, on the reverse strand, counting down.
GTTTAGTTGTTGTCTTCTTTTTTTTCTTCTTCTTTTGGGCTTCTAAAGATTCCGACTTTCTTTTGAGAGTTTTCTTTTTGCCCTTGTTCTCATTGGTAATTTGAAAGTCTTTGTCTTTCTTTTACCGCTTTCATCCGCGAGGATGGTATAGGTTGATTTCGATCGACCTAGTTTCTTTACCTTAAAAAAAAAAAAAAAATTATGATGGATATAAATAAGAACAATAGGTCTGTCGTGGCGGATATATTCGTCAGAAGCTTGTGACGGGTCAAATATCATCCACATCACCATATTTGTCTTTATCCTCTCATTTTGTTTTTATTTGATCCGACAGACACTTGTGACAGATATCGACCGTTACAAATAAGAATTTGTAAAATAAGAAATTGCCATAATCCTATACCTAGTTTTCTTGCACTAGACACAATCACACCAATCTAATTATCTACCCACACAAGAAATCCAAATCGCAAACGCAAATACGTAACTCAAATCTCTAGCCCTCTAGACCTTAACAATGGCGACGCCAACAACAATTATTAAAACGCCGCAACACCTCTTACGACTAGTTCTAAGCTGCCGTAAAGTTACGGCACAGGTCACGAATACCACCACTCAATCAATTATCGCAATGGCGTCCTCATCGGAACAAGAATTCATCCCTCGTTACCGCGCACAACTCAACCGCTACCCCCGCTCTAACCATTTCTGGGATGCGCATGTTGCCTCCCGCGTCGGCGAGAAATTAGGGTTCCGACTTGTTGAAATGGGTGTTTCTGATGTTGATATTGATATTGCTGAGGAGATTTCTCGCCCGATTCATTTTCGAAAGATTGTTATTCCTTTGTTTGATTCTGTTAAGAAAACTGGAATTGATGTTTCTGGTATTGATCAATTGCGTTTCTAGGGTTTAGGTTTTTGGATTAAGATGTATTTTGAATTGTTTATACATTTCTGGGAATCAGATTAATAGGTTGATTTTATTGATTGCTCGTATAATTTATCATTTAATTGAGCTTTTTTTCGATCAAATTTCTTACCTTGCTGTAATGTTCATACTTGCTTTGGTATAGATCGAGTAATCGAAAGCGAATTGTCAGAGAGACGAATTCCAGTAGGGTAATGCTAATGTAGTTGGACCTGAGTAATTGACGAGTATGTGCGAATTCCAGTAGGGTAATGGACTAATGGCTAGGTACTTGGATCTGATTCAAAGCTACTTGAGAGTTGACAGGAAGATAATATGTCGCTTTAGACCCGAATCTTAATCATGTGGAATCAGACAAAGGCAGTTTGTGAAAATGTAGTCGAATAAGTATTCAATCAATTACGGAGTATTTAATACAATAATACTCCTCCAACTCTGTCGATATATAAGCCCTGGAGTTCAAAATCCTCCGTATGGATAAATGCAAATGGAGTAACGGACATTTTATTCATTAAAGAAAGATAGTGCTCGTGTTTGATAATGTTCTAGGGTTGAGGGTCAATAATTAGTTTATCGAACCAATTAGTTGACAACTAGTACGAGTAGCAAAATACTGAAACATGTTGGGAGAGATCAACGCCTACAAGTCCTATATTTCTGACTTCTCCTGAAACATAAGAACACAGATACAGTACGAGCTTAGAAATGTCGACTTGATAATCAGGCGTCAAGTACATGTAGCATAATGGCATTTTGAGCATGCATCCGGTTCTCAGCTTGGGGAAACACTATGGAGTTGGGGGCTTCAATGACTCCGTCAGTCACTTCAACACCTCTCTCAGCAGGCAAACAGTGCATGAAGTAGGCCTTTGGTCCTGCTAACTTCATCAGTGTCTCATCCACCTGATAGTAAATTCAGAAAAGTCATCAGACGAGGCCTCCTTACTACGATGGTGTTAATCTCTCTTGGAGACTGATTCACCATATAAAACTGAAGTGATTAGCCCCCCCTTTATCCCATTTATAATGGTCGCAAATCAACCCTGATGATCAAGCAAGGTTAACTTTGACCATATTTCCTCACAAGTAACAACTTTTCGGAAATGACTGGCAAGAAAATTAGTTGATTTACATCAAATGACTACTTTAGCATTGTACTGTATGGTCTGTATCTCATAAGTATATTGATGAAATAAAATTTTCAGTTGACTACCAAAGTCAAATTAGGACAATGGACTTGGAATGGAGAATAAGACAGTAAAAAAACTCTATCTAGAGAATACAATAGAGTGAAACAATCTTTTTTTGCAAATTCGGGATATTTGATGAGGCGATCTGGTGTTATATTGGAGTATCAAACATGAAAAGTAAATAGGTAAAGCTTTTTAAGCCATCGCTTTTACCTGAAATCCTTGGAAGACTTTTCGACGGTGCTCAGCTTCTTCTTTCTGGCCCATGCTAGCCCAAACATCAGAATAAACTACGTCAGCACCAATAACAGCCTCTTTTACATCATTAGTTATCTCTATTTTGCTGATTCCAGCTGCTCGGGCCTTCTCCACCGTCTTCTGATCGGGTTCAAATCCCTTAGGGCATGCACATACAAAATGGAAAGGAATAACTGCTGCCAAGAGTAGCCATGAATGCACAATATTGTTTCCATCCCCAACATAAACCACCTGGTCAATGGAGTCGATATAAGGTAAACCAGTATATAATGTATAGTTAAAGGGACAACAAATGACTCCAATGCAGATCCACAAAATTTACTAGGGTCAATTAAATAAATTAAGATACTTTTAATACAAAATTTAAAATTTAAAATCTTTTAAGCACAAAAAAGGATCAAAACACAGAACTTCAACTTTCCAACTTCCAGTGTCAAAGGAACCAAGGACCTATACGTGCATCAGCCAGTTAATGACTCATTCAGCTTTATATATCCTGAAATTACTAGGTCATGTTACAAAATTCGAGTAGAGACAATGACATCAGTAAATAAATAAATTCAACAGAGGATGATGAACTACATGTATGCATCATACCACACGGGACACCAAAGCGAGAAAAATATGAACCTTCTCAAGAGACTGAATATAGACAAAATTTCACCTTGGTTCCTTCAATGCTTCCAATATGTTCAATCATCGTGAGTGCATCCGCCATTATTTGGCAAGGGTGATTGTAATCTGTCAGGCCATTGACAACAGGAACAGAGGAATACTTAGCTAGGTCAAGAATGTCCTGTAAATAAACAATAGTTTCATTAGTTCAAATCATGCAATAAGTGTAAGGTGCAAGAATAAACTTGTACAATCAAAAAGAAGGGGAGTGGAGATGGACACCTCTTATGAGTCTTATCAACAACATTTAGAAGGTTACCAGCACATAAGCACTTATTGCAAAGCATGGTAAATTGACAGAGATTGGTTTCCAAAGTCTAGAAAGACAAGGAACAACTTTATACTGTAGTACTGTACTTCGTAGTATTCAGTCATTGCAGCACAAGATGCATAATTGGTTAGCTAATTACGTGTTATTTCTTATCTTCAAAAGCATAATCATTTCCCTTCAATAATGATGTGCACTATGCCACTACTACATCTATGCTAGTCTTCCGTTTTGGGAATTGAAGGAGCAGTAGAGAGTATATAAAATAAGAATTTTAGCTCAAAAATCTAGATCAAAAGACGAGGGAGTAAGTTCAACTCTGGAAAAATTTGTCTCTTGGCAGGACAATAAGCTTTAGTCAAAACTTTGTTCTGTTATGTAACAAAACTCATATCAAGTACACACTAAACGTTTATAACCAAGAACAATTGTCCAATAAAAGATGTAACAGCAACTTTTTACAGTTTAAAAGCTTGTTTCCCACACAATGTACTGAGGAAATTATTGAAATGAGTATGCAAGACGATTTCATTGCTTTCAAAGCCTGTATTCTTAGAATGAAGATCCCACCAATCTATCAAAGTTAGACCTCTATTTTCAAAACAAGTAACAAACCAGCAAAACCATGTGACACATCAAAAGAACAGTTCTCAAAGCTCCCCTTTAATTAAAACTTACTAGGTATAATAGAGCTTCATTGAAGCATCAAAATGATAGAAAAATCACGTCATCACATAACTTCAGCCACGCTTACAAGTCTGTCATAGATACTCACTAACATACCTGATGAGCAAAAACACGGGCCATAATGATGTCATTATAACGACAGAGTACACGAGCAATGTCTCGAGTTTCCTCACGTTTTCCCATTTGAATGTCATCAGGTCCCAAGTATACTCCATGCCCTCCTAACAAAGAAAACCCTGTCTCAAAAGATACTCGTGTCCTCATGGATGGTTTTGTAAATATCATAGCCATAGTTTTCCCTTTGAATGGTTGAAATGACCTATCTCCTGATTTTAGTAAAGCTTTAACCTCAATTGCACGGTCTAGGATCTTCAAGATTGTAGCCTTGTCATAGTCCGTGATGTGCAGGAAATCCTTCTTGTCTAATTTTGCTGTAGCAAACAGAAAAAAATAAGAATACCAAAAAGAGCTTGGAAAGCTGTCAGGTTAAACATGTTTTATCAAGTACAAAATAATCTGAATGAATCAGGAATGAGCGCAAGGATTCCACCTAAATTACAAACGAGCTCGTAAGAGAGCAGCTAAATTGCTAAGAAGAGAGGTGCGAAAACTAATCGTCACTACATTAATAAATAAGAACAGTAAGGAGCAACTTAGAGGGAGTGGCGGTGGTATATACCAAATGAGCTTGTGAAGTCAAGTAAAGAAGATAACATGTCAACACAAGCCACGACAACAACTAAACCAAGCCTGTTAAATGCCTGAATATCTTTAGACCACACCAGCAACAACATTACCCCGGTAACATAAGGGCTCCCATAAATGGCAGGATAGGGGATCGAATGTATGTAGCCTTACTGCCTTACCCCTGTAGTTACACAGAATGGTTGTTCTACACGACCCAGAATGAAAATTGCTAAGAAAATAAACGTAGCCAATTTGGTGAGCCATATTGCTATCTTCCGTCTCAAAAAATCAAAGAATAACTAGTCTTGACTCCAATGGAAATTAAACACCGCATTTAATCCCCAAGAGCACATAAAGTCATCTAAGTTTCTTCCTTTTCTCTTTTCATACAAACATATGGTGGTTTGCTTCCCCTGGCAGGCTAAAGTGTCAATAGAAAAATTCTACAGATTAAATTGAGGGAACCAATTTAAAAAAGAAGTCTAAGGTCATCACCATCACCATATACAACATGAACACATTTGGGATTGATAACCAGAAGGTTTATTCACTGATGAACTCAAAAATGAGATAGATTATCCGATCTTCCAAAAAGCTAGTTTCTGATCAAAACAGCAGACACTGAAAACACCAACAAGACTGAACCCAGCACAAATATTCGAGGAAACCAAATACCGACTGACACTGGAAAGCAAGCACTTACGCAATATCAAATCTCACATTTTCAAAGTTAACAAGATATTATGCATCAAGCCATCAACGACTAGCTAAAATCTATACGTCTTTCCTCGCTCAGTCGTTCAACAATATGTCAATCCGAGGCAGCAGACATGAGTTACAGGTATTAGTAAACAACTAAACATGGCAGCAACACTCTGATATCAGTTAGGAAGTATCCGACCATGTCCCCTGAACTAACAAAACCCTCATTTAACAACTAAATTAACCAAATTCTCGTGTTATTGTACTCCCTCATTCTCAATCATTTGTTTACCTTTGATTAAGATACTCCTTACAAAGAATAATCAAATGTACTAATGCTAAGAAAGCAATCAGCCATCATATCAAATCTAGTATCAAAACAAAGGAGCTAGATTGCGAGTCTATACACAAAGAGTACCCCCTCCGTCTCAATCATTTGTTTACTTTTGAATAAAATACCCTATCAAAGAATTAAAACGTAATCAAACTTGTACGGTAATAGGGACTTCCTCAATCACAATCATTTGTTTACCTTTGATTAAATTACACTCGCAAAGAATAAAAAAGTAAGCAAATGATTGAGACGGAGCGATTACACTATAATAGGAGCAATGACAAGACTTAATAAGTAAGCAAATGACTGAGACGGACAGATTACACAAATACGAGCAATGACGGCAGACAAAACCTACAAAAACATAAACCCTAGCATGCAATACATACAATAGAATACAAGAATAAAATCAAAAATGACAAAAAAAGGATGAATCAGAAAACCTATAGAAAGGGGAGAAGAAGGCGGCGATGCGGTGGTAGTTGCATTGGCAGCGGTGATGTGTCGGCGAATGCACGGCGAGGAAAGAGAAGGAGTGGTGGAGAATTTAATGGAGTGAGGACGGAAGAGAGTTGAGGTACGGGAGGAGAAAGAGTTCGCTTCATAACGGAGTGAAGATGGTGATTGTGGTGTTATTGACGCCGCCGCCGCCATTTGGTTTGTTGTAGCCTTGTACAAGTCGTCACTAGTTTTGCTCTGAGCTGAGTTCAAGTGGATTAGAAACTTGGAGTGGAATGCCGTCACTGCGCTTATATGTCTACCACCCTCTTTATATGTACAGTTGTACAAAATGCATAGAATTTTGTCATAATACCGGGGGTGATAACGAGCCGAGACAGCTCGCGAGCTACTCGGGCTTGGCTGGGTTAAAGTTCGGCTCGGGCTTGGCTCGAGAGCTTTGAGTAAAGGCTGACTCGACTCGAAAAGTTTGCGAGCGGCTCGAACTTGTGTGATTATATAAAATATTGCTCATATTTTATAAAAATGTTTTATTATGATTATATTTTTGTATCACACATCAAATGTGTCACTGTCTCACTGATATGCTAAACATTTTTACATACGGAGTATAACTTTCGAGCCTTGTTATTTAAAATATCGGAAGAAAAAAAAATAAAAAACTAAACAATTTTATATAGCCTCGATTGGAGCTCGAGTTTGGCTCGAGTTCGCGTAAAAGCTCGCAAGCTTTATAACGAACACATTTTTTTCAACCTCGGGTACTCGAGCTCGAGTTTTGGTTCTTGAGCACAAGCCGAGCAAGGCCAAGCTCGGGCTCGGCTCGTTAACGCCCCTATTAACACCACATAGTAAAGGTATCAATCAATTGATCGATCTATTGTTAACATCGGAATGGTTAATGGGCCATTTAGTTGGGTTTAGGTCGTATTTCTGATTTTTCACTATTCTTTCTCGATATAGAGATTATCATTTAACTCTAAATTGGGTCAGTTATCATTCCACTTGAGTATATACAAATTTTTGCTTTTCCCTATACATTCTACATTTGTTTTATTCATATTACTTGTGGTTTTATAATTTGCATTTTTATTATTATTTTTCTTTAACAATGGGTCATTTCAGTACTTCACTGAGTTTCACTTAATACAAAAATATATGTTTTAGAGTGAAAACAAAATTATTACTTGTTTGATGATAAATTATGATATACTCCGTACTCCGTATAAAAAGTAACTAGTTGAACAAAACTTTTGATACCCTACAGTCCTACACACTATATTTTTCCCGTTTCAATAGGAGTGTGTTTGGATAGCAAAAATGGAGGGAAATGGACGGGAGGGGGAAGGAGGGAAGAGAAAGGGAGGTAAGGGAAGGGGAGGGCAAATAGAATTTGGGTGTTTGGATATAATTTTTTTTCCAAATCTTGCCTCTTGTAGAGAGATTTTGTTTTGCCTTGGAGCCTTGGAGGAGAGAAAATTGATCCCCCAAATCTCTCCCCCTCCATTTCCCTTCACCCTTATTTGTTATCCAAACAAAAGATTTTAAATCTCCTACTCTCCCTTCATTTATTTTCTCTCCAAATCCTCCAATCCAAACACACACTAAAATACCACTCACATGTACGGAGTATTAGAGGTATAGGAAGAACGATTTTTATGTTGAGGGAGTATCTTTTAGGGTCCGTTTGGATAGCAAAAATGGAGGGAAAGGGAGGGAGGTGGAGTGAGGGGAGGTGAAGAGAGGGGAGAGAAGGGAGGTCAAATGGGATGTGGGTGTTTGGATAACAAAAATTATGAGGGGAAGTGGAAGGGGAGGAAGGAGGGAGATGAAGAATGGATGGAGGATTGGAGGATGATGATGGTATAATTAGAGCTCAAATAATGTTTTCTTTCCAAATCTTGCCACCATTGGAGAGATTATGGTTTGTTCTATAGGAGAGAAAATAAGTCCTCTCATTTCTCACCCCTTCCATTTCCCTTCTCCCATATTTTTTAGGAATAATTGACGGGAATAATCCCACATTTATGATGTCTTCCAAAAATAATCTCACCTTTCAATAATCCGAAAATGATCCCATCTTTTAACCCCATCTTCTTTAAACAATCCCTCCATAAAAAATGACTTGTTGTAGTAGGTAATAGGTATATGAGTGTATTCACATTAGAGCATCTCCAATGCAAGCTAATATTTTAGTAGCTTAGTTTTGCCACTTGGGGATTTTCAAGCTACTCTTTTCTCTAATGCAAGCTAACTTCATCTTATTTTCAAATGGACCCATTTAAAGGGTAAAGTAAGCAAAATATTAAAAAAATAAAAAACAAGTCTCATCCAAGCTAATAGCTTGGCTAAGCCAATTTCTCAAACCAAACCAACATAAATTTTGTGCTCCAATGCTAAGCCATTGGCTTAGAAACTCAAGCTACTCCAATATTAGCTTGCATTGGAGATGCTCTTATTGTTTTAGTTACTTTACTTCATAACTTTTTCTCTCTGTTCCATGATAAACAAATACTCCAATACAAAATATCTCTAACTTAACATTTTATTGTTTTACACAAATAACACAAGTAATTTATGAAGAGGGAATATATACTAGTGATGATAAAATCCAAACATACGCAAAAACGAATATAATTGTTGTATGTACAACTTCTTAGCAATGGAAGAGTGTGATGTTTTAATTGATTGGAAGATTTAATTATGTTAACAATGGAAATTTAACGCTTGGAATTTGACGATGTAGTTTTATATAAATCAAAGTAAAGAAATGTCACTAATTATATTGCCTATATAGACAGATTTCTAAATTGAATTAAATTGCTTCCAAAATCACAGATGAAAATGTGGATGGATTATTTCGTTATTCGGTTGATTTCATGACAATTTATAAATATGCGTGAGAGATTCGAAGTATTACTACAGTAAAGTGGCTTGGGTAAAGAAACTACGGAGTACTGGTTCAATATAGCTAAGATTTATAAAATTATATCCAATATTTGTAGTTTTGTTGCACGTTGAAATTTTTTGATTATTTTGATTGTGGTTATGAAATAGGCCTTTTTAATGGTGAACTAGTTTTGTGACCCGTGAAGAATCACGGGTGTCATTTAAAATTATGTTTTCAAAACATTTTTTTTCTATTGTACATCATTTTACATCAATTTATGCTAGTGACTTAGTGAGTACCGGGTAATGATACTTGGTGTCGTATTAATGCTAATAGGTTCGTCTAGTAAGATCTAAGTAAACACGCACTAATGAAAGTAGGAATACAATGATACAAAAGTCAACTAAATTAGTGAGGTAACATATCAATCAATTGAGCGTTAAATGATACATGATACGGATTTAGTAAATAACCAAATTATTTCCATGGTCGTGGTCTCCTCGATATTCAGAGCCATAATGGCCCCAAATTATTCTATGTATTGGATAAAATAGGAAATCTCCCAAAAAATTCTAGGAAAAATTTGAGAAACATGCTAACTCATAAAAATTTACATACTTGTAAGTTGTCATTTTTCGTGTATTGATATCCAAGTATATGTTTTCTTCCTGAAATTTATCAATTGTACATACAAATTAGTATTATGCCAAAATCAGATATCCACGAAATACAATCAAACATTATCAAAAGAGATTAAATGATTGTAGTGGAACTTAAAAGAGAACATGAGAAAAACAAATGAGCTCTTGGATGATACAAAAATATAAATAAAAATTCATGTCAATTGTTATGCTTATGAAATGAACATTATCATCTCGAGATAAAAAAATGTAGGAATTAAGAAGCCAGAATTTCATGAAAGTTTTGAAGGTAAACTAAAAATATGAATCATTATAAAGTAACTTGAGAAATGAGTTATGGAGAGATAAATGAAAATTGTAGTTAAAAGTCAATGGTGAATTGAATATTATTCAAGTGGAGGAAGATAAAAATGTTATTACCTTTATTAATCTTTTATAAGATTATAATTGTAAGAATTAATATTAGAAAAATCATTTAAAAAAAAAATATGATAAGACTTGTAATATGACTTCTTTGAAATCACATAGTTATGCCACTTAGCTTATCACTTAAAAATGTGCGTAATGTTAGTTCTTTTTTATATTATTGTATATATTTCATGTTGTTGTCAATAATTAAATAATTAATAAAAATTAATGGATTTAGAAAATATCTTATGGAATAAATTTTGATGGTTTATCTAGCCTTTTTATATATATTGCATAGATTTATTATTATTTATAGATTTAATTATAATTCCATGTTATGTTGTCAATATTTAAACAA
>JAGPOY010002555.1:5088-19714 GCA_018983105.1 Silene uniflora | reverse complement strand
TTTAAAAGTGATTTGACGCCGTCTTTAGTTTGGTTCTTAACATCTTGTTCACTTATAAGGTGAATGAAAATCAATTTTGTTCCTGAATCGAGCTATAGCCCGAGCGTATCTGCTAATGATATTATCGTCATTAGATACTAATTTGTGTATTCTAAGACCTTTGCCCAACAATCCTTGAAGATGATTAATACTCCTTAACAAATCATGGGTTGATCATGATTTTTTTTATCGGAAAGTATGTGTTGAACAATTGCTTAATACACCCTCCAATAATTCACCATTTTCTTCCTTATTTCTTTAAATATATAGGTTTCTTCCCTATTTCCTTTTGTGTGTTGATTTGTGTAGTCCAAATGCAATAGCATGTGGGGTATTATGTTTTGTGTGGTCCAAATTCAATTTCTTATTTCTTGTGCAAAAAGGAAAGGGGAAGAAAATGGTGAATTGTAGGGAGTAGTATGCAACAACGGTGAAATGATTTAGAGCCTTTTAGTTCAAATGATTCCTTGAAAACACGGTTTGTAGGAGGTTATAAAATGTGAAATGGCAAAGACTTTTTGTTTGTGTGTATCGTGTGTACTGTGTAATACCTAACAGAATGTACTCAGTTTTTTCTTTTTCATCATCTATCTGTCCCCGCCAATAGTTAATGTATTCCTTTTCATCCTCCCTAACTGATAGATTATGATTCCCCTATAAGCAATTTTTATGTGAAGAATTGATATTGGACTTCGAACTCCATTTGCATGTATTTACAAACCATTTCCAAAACAAACATAGAGGATTGACAAAGTTAGGGAGTACATTACTTTCGTCATTATGATATCTTATTTGTAGTCTTCCTAACAAATGAGCTAACCTAAGTATGATCAAAATATCGATTGATGGTAGATCGATTGACTTGACACTTGCTTTCACTTGTATTATGTTTGCGTAATGAATTCTCTCATTTTTCATGCCAAGTAATTGATAGTTTGTCTATATGGAAGGTGATTGAGTTAGCATTCCAACAGGAAAGAAATCAAGCAGGCTCTCTCGACCAACTCTCAAAACACGGTCTTGTTGACAAAGGTCAAGTAACAACAATGATAGCCCTTAAAGAGCTCCGTAAAACTAGCCATCTCTTACGAAAGGTGTGAGCTAATGAAGGGAGCTATACCGTACCCTGTATATGCCATCTTTTATATGTAATAAACTTTGATAATAGATGGGTCTTTTTGTTAGATTTTTCATGTTTGTATTCCGGCTGAGTGAAGTTGTATGTACCTCAGAAATGACATTGTCTGATTCTATAGTATTGAGCAATATGTGTAGCTGAACATTTTTTTGAGCAAAACCTTTTTCTTAGGACGTATGGACATACGGGTGAGTGGGCCACACCGATGCAAAAAAAAAAAATGCTCGAAATAAGATGGGGGTAAGGATGTCAATTTAATAGTCAAAAGCATATCCAACATTGCACTTTTATTCGCAAGAATGAGTATGAGTAGATCGATTTGGTGCGCGATGGGATGAGTATGAAGATTAAACAAGGTGGTGCTTGGAGGTGGATTTAGAATTGTATCACCTTAATTCAAATATGCCCACAATTGATTAGATACTTGATGCTATGGATGATTATTTGATGAAGAGTGATTGAAACTAATTTGTACTTGATTAAAATAGGGATAATGTCATTAACTAGATTGAGTTATGGGGTTGTTAAACAAGCATGATTTTACTTGCTAATTACACACCTTGTTGTGGAGCGAACTTACTCAAGCATCTTTAAAGAGGCGTTGCCTCACTTGCGCTTCTTTCAAGCGCTAATAATCCTAGCAACACCTAAAAGGCACCCGAGATCTTAGAAATTAGTATAAATACATGCTTGGGTTCATCATTCTAAAACACTTCAGTATCCACCCTTTATCTTCTCCCTCTTTGCATTTTATACCCGACTTCTAAAGTCACAAATCGACACGTGATATAGAATATATATCACAAGCCTTACTCATAGTATGGTACCGTCTTTATTGCATTTGATCGACCAACTTTACCAAATAAACAAGCACATTAATCAACATCATCTTTCTCCAAAGGCATTCTTTTAAGTTACTTTTGAGTTTTGATACTTAGTATTCACATAGCAAGCATCCGTCTTAATAGTCATCTATATTTTTAACATCATAACATGTAAATATTTTTATTTTGGGTTAATTAATAGGAATACTCCAAACTATTAAGTTGCTTCTCAAATTACTGCAAACTTTAATTTAACTAGCATTATACTCAACTATTACACTCATTGTCATTTAATGGAGTCGGTGGAAGGGCTACCGGTTTAGTAGGGTACCTTTCTTGTAACCCTTCTTTTTTTTCATAGCCTAAACCATGTAAATCCATCTGTCTTTTTACCTCTCAAAAACCATTATTATAGATCGTTCTCAAAACAAGTCGCCATTATTAGTAACAAACAAGAACACAAACTCTTGTTCTTTCTCTTCTTCATTTATTCAAATTTTGGGTAGTCTTACAAAAAAAAATTTGGGTAATAGCAATTAGAACACAAATTCTATATGTTAGGAAGCATATCAAAACTTTGCAGCGGAAAAAGCGAGAATTTAAAAACTTCGATAATAAAAACCGCGAAGTCACTATATAAACCAAAAAGTTGAGTTTAATAAATCTTTTATACAAAATACAATTTGGGTAGATTTGCGGGAATTTAATCCCTAAATAGAAACGCAAATATAAAACTATGTACAAATCTAAACAACAACGATGAAGGTCAACGTTGTAAGTACAACACTCGCTAGCTCACACGTCTCTTCACCCCAAGTAGCACCGACTAATACATGTCATTCATGAAACATGAATGCCACATTCAGTGGGGAGTAACTTAAGGTTCTCCCAGCCATATTATATCAAAACAAACACAATTAAGAACGTAATCAATGACAAACATGATGAATACAAGATATAATTAACATAACAAGAGAAAACAAGGATAAATATATATAGATCATAAATGTTAACATGGATAACTTGATAAGTAAGAATGAACTTTAAGCAAATATATTAGCATGGATAACTTGACATGAGATAGTTAGAATGAATGTTAAACATACATGCCAACATGAGTAGCTTGATATAAGAAAGCAAGAATGAACAATGAACATACATGTCAACATGAATGGCTTGATAAGATAAAACAAGGATGAACTTAAAGCGAACATATCAACATGGTTAACATGATAAGAGAGGGATGAAAGAATATTAGTCATACATACATGGGAAGAAAGTTAATTAGGCAATTCATCCAAACATTGACTCGACTCAAGAAGTGTAAGACACACACAAAGTATTGACTAACAAGACAAGCAACCCAGACTCCATCCTCCTGGTAAGACGATGATAATAATACGGTCCTAGACTAAACCTGGATCCAGACTCTCGGGATGCACGTTTCCCCATTCGACATGCGATAAACATTTCACATCCAAGACTCGATACATAGCACATAGACCGTAACCAAAGGTCGAGTAATCCCTAATCGAAAACATGGCACACAGTGTGTAACCAAAGTTCCGATGAAGGGCGAAAGAGTAAACCTCTATCCAGAAACATGACACACATAACGTAACCAAAGGTCCAAAAGGAGGGCGGGACGGTAACCAAATCCGGAAACATGGCACACATACCGTAATCAAAGGTCCGAAAGAGATAAAAAGGAATGTGATCAAGTTATCACACTATGTAGAATGTCACACTTACGATAACAATTAAGACCGATATTTAGCATATAAATGATGTATAAGCTAGCTAGTCAAGTAAGAAAGCAAGACATATTGACATTTTCATAAGAAAACGACTCAGCACGAGTACTCATCCAAGATAAATAAACTCGATTAATAAACAATAATAAGCAAGTTAGGACTCGTATGTGAAGTATACTACGTCATTTGACAAGTGAGTGAACTAATTCAATGCATAAGAAGCTATGTTACAAATGAATGGCATAATAACATTTCCATGAGAAAACGACTCAGCATAAGTAAGCATTTAAGATAAGCATTTCACCCTTGACAATTGGTAATCAATGATAAATAATTAAGAACTCGAGTATGAATTATACAATGTCATTTAATTCTTATACAACGTGTAAACATTAGATTTCATATATACATGTTACTTAAGCATAGTATAAACAAACGATAGCACATGAGTTAAGTAATGCGAAACATGAGGGAAGACGTAAACAAACCAAAACTGACATTTAAAATGTGAATGAGACCTAGGCAAGGAGTTCCAATGATAAAAAAAAGTGTCAACACACCATATGTAACAACCCAAACTTTTGAGTTCACTCGACTTAGTACTCGGTCGAGCGGAAGTCACTCGACCGAGTGGGGAGAGCTACTCGACCAAGTAGAAATTGGGAATGCGGGATTTATTCTGTTAGTTGTTACTTGACCGAGTGAGGGTTTCACTCGAGTGAGTGCGGTGTCACTCGACCGAGTGAGCATTTCACTCGGCCGAGTGGATTGGGTCGTTATCGCCTAGAATTTCGTATAGATTGCCTTATCCTTATCCTTTCACATTTTAGATTTCCCCTCCTTAGTTTACCTCCTCACCTTATCCACCACCTTACCCCTCCATTTCACCATATTTTCCCACCACACAAATAGAAGAGAGAAAAGAGAGGACGAAAAGAGAAGAGGAGATATGGAGATTTTGTCCCTCCGCCTCGAGATCGTAAGGTAATACCGTCTTAAACTTATTTATATATTATTTAAGTTATACCTTAGACTGGCCTCGACCTTGACTCACCCTAGACCGTCATTGACCACCAGTTTGACCACCGTTGACCGTTGGAAATGAGGGTTTGACCGAGTAGATCTACACTTTTATAGCTGTTTTGTGAGACCGTCTTAAGACGAGTTTTTAACCCACTTATAGGGGTCGACTTGGGTTGGTTTTGGGTCCATTGCGTCGGGGGTAGAGTGGGGATTATAGTGGTGGTCGTGGGTGGTGGAGTAGGTGGCTGTGGTGGTCGGAAATCGAGTCTAAAGGTAGGGTGTACGGACTGTTTTTTGTGTTGTTTATTGTTGGTTATTGTGGTGGTTGCTGCCGTCGTCGCGGCCGTTAATAGAGTTGCCGTGGCAAGGGGACATGGTGGGGTGGTCGGCCGTGGCCGGTGGTGGCCACGGTTGGCACGTTTAGATGTTGGGTCGGGTTGTTGTTGTTGTTGGTGTTGGCGTTGGTGTTGGTGTTGCGTGTTGCTGCTAGTGGCGGCCGTGGTGGCTGCTGCTGGCCGTGGCCACCACGGCTGGTGGTGGTGGTAGTGGTGATGGCCGGAGTCGGGTTTTGTCGGGAGTCGGGTTTGTATTATGTTAGCGGGAAACGAATCGGATTTGAATAGTTTAAGACGGGTTTAATTAGCCGTATTTGTTTAATAGAATAGTATGTTTATACGTGTTTTATACGTATTAGGTTAGTATGTTTATACGTATTTTATACGTATTGGATTGGTATATTTATACGTATTTGTATTATTATCGTATTTTAGGAAATGAGTTTTGTGAGACGGTTTTACGAGACGAGCCTAGCTTGTGTGACGGATTGCTTATGCAGATTTGCTGAGAGGTAGGTTTATCCTACTCAGTTCGATAATGTTTAATTGTTAAATAAGTCGTTGTCATTGTTTGCATTTAATGAGCCGGTAATTAGCATGTTATATGATGGCTTGCATTATTGTGTTGATTTGTATGTCGGATGACATAGAGGTTGATTGGTTACTTGTTCTGGAGACGGAGGACGGTTGGGAGATCGTCTTCCGCTTAGATCGCCGTTTGGAGCTTCCCACTCCAAGACTTGAGTTTAATGATTACACGACGTCTGGCATGGGACCCGAGTCGCTCTTGGGCCCGATACCACCGACATGATCGGAGTACCTTGTGTGAGTGTGGTGTCGTGGACGTGTTCCTGGCACCAGTGATTGTGGCCTTGTGGGTACGTCTGGGCGTGTCCCGGTACCGGTGTGACGGTTGGATATTGGTATCTCATTCATATTATAGTCATGTTGCATATTCACACACTTGAGTCGTATTGCATCTTGTTTATCGTTAGTGACGTTTGTGTGTCTGTGTGTGTCACCTGTCTTGTTTGGGGTGGCCTGTGTCGATCCATATGATATCCTTTGGTCATATGAGGAGCAGGTTATGTACATGTTGTTTGGTTAGCACGCGGGATACGGGACGAGCTTGACGAGTCACGAGAAGAGTATAGTTGGCTAGTAGAGTTTAGTAGTCACGAGTTGTATTTCATTCATTTGTTTACGTTTATGTAATCATTAAACTTTATATTTATAATAAAATGTTCTTTGATCGAAGTTTTTGGAACATTACTCTCGGGAAACCGAGATGTAATGCCTTAATTATCTTGGCCGGATAATTGGGGTATTACAAGGTGGTATCAGAGCGACGATTTAGGAACCTAAACAAATGAACAAAAAAAAATGAATCTAGGAGCGTCTAATAAAATGAACCCGACTTGAGTTCAATTGGAGGTCGGTTTTGGGTGAGAAGGTACCCTCATCTCAAAACGAGAGCCTATTGTTTCGGTTGGTCACTACGTGGGTGGTTATGAGTCGGGAAACGAAACGTGAAGTGACATGTTGCATGATTATATGCGTGATTTGATTTTGTTAAGTATATTGAATGATATCTTGTTCCACTTGATGCGTGATAACGTGTATGATGTTGCGTAATTCCGTGTTTTCTATGACAAGTTGATAGATTTCTCGCATGATATCGTTGTTTATGATGTGGTATATCTTATCATATAAAAATGTGCCCGCCTTTAGGCATTCTAATACCGTATATGTTTAACTTTTCATTGGTGTCATAGTTAGAGTATGATTAATAATGATTGTTAATAGAGTAGTCGTTAGTGTGAAAATAGTGTTTGTTAGTCGGAAATTGCAAACCGTGAAGGGCATCGAACCGAGTGCGAGTTAGCACTAGGCCGAGTACCAGTCACTCGACCGAGTAGACCCTGCTACTCGACCGAGTAGACCACTTTCCAGAAACTTGAGAAATTTCTGGAAGTGAGTCACTCGATCGAGTTCAGTAGGCACTCGACCGAGTGGACTTGCACTCGACCGAGTGCCAATTTTGGGTTGTGAATTTCGCTAAAAAAAAATTTATTGCATTTTTTTATGTCTTTTAATCCTTCATTTAAAATCGTTTTGCTTGTTAACGTTATTGTTGATTGTTGTTACTCGAATTCAAGTCTTACCCTATCGTTAGTCCCTTAAATTGAATGATTTCAACATGTATGTGACGTTTCTTTCCTCTTATTTTCACAACTTGGTTTTGTTTAAACCTATGCTAATCCAATCAAATTCTTGCCAATTAATGCCATGTGTTGCTTAATGATATTAATCACCTTTAACATCATTTATGATGTCAAGTATGAAATTTTCATGTTGAATTTTACGCCAAATTTTTTTTATGACCTAAAAAGTATATATATTCTTGAGGCGATAAATGGATTTTTGTACCTTTTGCTTGGTTAATTGTTTAATAAGGACCAAAGTTTGGTGATTATTGCCAATTTTGTGGTAAATGTGAAAGTTTTGTTTTAAAGTTTCCTTGACTTAATTGAGTGATATGACCTCAATTTTCCATATGCATCGCTTTAGTTTGAAGATCCTATCTTAAAATTTTCCAATTTTTTTTTTATACCATAGGGTATAATTAAAGTTTACATGTTCATATTTAAAACATGGTTTTCTTGTTTTATAATGTTGCAATTTTGCTAATAATGTATTGATTTGCTTATGTATGGGTCAATGCTTAGCGTAACTTGATGAGTGAGAATGTATAGACTTGTGATTGAGGAGATGTGAGACGGAAGTGCGTTGGCAAGCTTATTAGGATAAGGATCAAAATATTAGTAATTGAGGGTATTGATTGAAACCTTGGATAATATGTTAGAGATAATTTGGGTTTGGCTAAGTAGTAGTGTAAGCATTTTGAGAGAGGAATATTGAATGGAAATGAGTGTTATATGAGTGTATGTGACATAGTAGAGCATGAAAACCACGAGACATGGAAAGGTAATAAGAAATAATGAACTTTGGAGGAACAAATTTTATGCTATTAGTGGTGTTGGTGAGCAAGAGAGTAATATGTTGTTGCCTAGAAGTGTTAAAGTATGTAACGGATTTGGGTGAAGGTTGAAATGTGAAATTCGATATAGACATCAAGTTTGGGAATTTGGTATAACATTAGAAAGATAAGTTAGCCTATACCAAGTTATGAGTGAGTGAGTCGATTACATGAGATGACCTTGTGGACAAGAGGACAATGAGTGATGCGTGATCTAGGTCGAAACTTTCTTGTTTGATGGAACCTATGGATAGTGAACGAGGTTTGGGTTGCATATCGAGGTATATTGTTATTGGACATGACTTGGAGAATTGGGTGATAAAGAAATGAAAATTGGATGACGGAATAGTGAGAAAGCAATTGAGGTACCTAAGGGTAGAATAAGATGATAATTTGGGGGGTTCATAATTGTGAGAATATGTAAATTGAATTAAAGGATTGACGATAATTGAAAGATGATAAGCAAATATTGATGAAATAGGAAACAGGGGGATATTAGATTGAATTTGAGGTAATCAAGGATAATTGAGGGTGCAATATGTCTAGTAAAGGTCGTAGTGAGAAATGGATGGCGAAAATGTTTGAAAGTTAGTATAAATGTGTGAGATGGTAATTGATGATCATGTTATTATGCTGATATCGGCTCTTTTTCGGGGGATATTCTTTTGTTAGACCAAGAGACGAGGTTTTCCATTGAAAGTTGAGTTTTCAAGGAAGGTTATTTGCGAGATAAAGTTGTGGATTTAGTATTACCAAGCTTGTTTTTCGTGGTCATGGGAGTAAGAGTGTGGCATTGAGGATTCAATCATATTATTGAGGTACTTGATCATTGGGGTTATATAGAGTAACCGTTTAATTTAAGTATGTATGCATGAAGGGTGAAAATAGTTGGTAAGAGTTTGGCATATGAGTGATAGCATAGATATTTGTAAAGTTGCCTCCCAATCGTCAAGTGAAGCGCCAACAGTATACATCGTGATCGTGTTGTAGTGTCCATTTGAGGGGTAGAATGATGGCCTTAGGGCCATGAGTTCGTCTATTAGCATTTGTGTGACGAAATAGGAAAGTTTGAAAGCGAGTTTTAGAGTGAATACTTTCTGCTCAGGTGGCACTCGACCGAGTGCCCCATGCACTCGACCGAATTTGAACCTTGGTTTGTCAATGCTCGACCTAATATTAGGTGTACACCCTTATATCGCTGTTTATATTATTTAGCTAGTGTTTAAGATGAACATGTTGACTCATATGGATGACATCTTGTGAATTGTTTACGTTTGGTCACCTATGTGGCATTTTGCAAGAAAATAGAAATCGTGATTTGACATGAGTCGATTAGCGACATAAATGATGTGATAATCTTGTTGATGCGTGTTAGTTGACGTGATTTTATTTGTTGTGTACAAGTAAGATGAAAATACAAGTTACGTGTCGCATAGTGGTATTTTGCATGATTGTATATTGTGATATTCCGTATAAGCGGAAGTGTTGATGAGGAATGGGAACGGATATGGAAACACATATGTGATCATGTGGTGGATTTTACGCGGTATATGCGTGGCATGATGTCCGGAAATGGGAATGTTGAACATTGTCGAGTCATAACGAGTAGTTTTGCATTATTTGATCGTTTCATAGAGTCCGCATAATCGTGATTGATGCGTATACATGTATAGGTATGAGATTTGACGTGATATAGATAAGTAGTATTAATCGAGTCATACCCTGAGATAGATAGTATATATATAAGCCACGTGATGGGGAATATTTATGGAATATAGTTTGAAACCGTGACTTGGACTTGGCGCTTGACCTTTGGGAGGCCCGAGTACGCGGGGGGGGGGGGGGGGGGGGGGNGGGGTAACACCCCCATATACCTGAGTACCCTTACCAAGAGCTACCCTAGCATATAAAGGCGTTACCATCTCGACATAACCGAGGTAGTGAACATCAAAAGAAACAATACGAGTACCTTTATTAAATAAATAGTTTAAAGTCATACAACCATCTCAAAACAACAACTGAAAGATAAATTGTCTTAACATAAAGAAAACTAATGTCAGCTATCTAGCTCTAAACTGGGCGACTCTTCCCATCCCAGGAGCACATCATCATCCAGCTCATTACCTGCTAAACCAACTGCTCACCATCCCCGAATGGATCACAGCAGGTAAAAGACAAACAACCGGGGTCAGTCAACCATAAATATAAGCCAAGACAATCAATATAAACACAGCGGAAGAAATGCAACAATCATAAGCCAAGAGTGATCTCCAACCTCCCTCTCTCACCATAGATCACACCGCCAGTGGGGGACCGCAGCCTTGCCCACTAATAACCCATCAAAACCCAAGTCCTTAATGTGCACATCCCTCCTGGTTGAGACGACCAGCCGAGGCGACAATGGGGCGTGATCACCTCTCACAGTGACCACTCAGCCGGAACCAAATCGATAATCACACATATCGATAATCACAATCACAATCACTATCACTCTTGGCATCAATCAATCAACATCCAATCACTTATGAACGTAAAGACGGTCCTACAAATACAAAAATCAACTGAGTAGGAATATCCTACCTTATTCGCAAATCCTACACAAGCAATAACAGCAAAACAATCGCAGAAGCCTTCCTCTACGAATCCGTCACCTAAGCACGAATTAAGCATAATTAAGATCAAACCCTAATTTCCCCTAATCCTAGATTAGGGTTCATACTTAGTACATAACAATTAAATCGATAATCAGATGACTTACCTTCAAGATCTAGATCTTAATCTAGTGTAGATCTGAATCCTCGTCTTTAATGCAAGGTATAAAGGAGAGAGGCAGTGAACGTCGTTCTTATTTTTCTCAAAAAGGGTTTAGAAATAGAGTAAAAATGATTTAGAATTAAGTCTCTCCCTTTTATACTTATTGTTTAAAAACCGAAAAACTAACCCGTCAGACCGTTGGCTCGGTCGAGCCAGAGCCAGTTCGACCGAGCTAACTCCAGCTCGGCCGAGTCAAAACGACTTGGTCGAGTAGTTGCGTTCCAGGAACTTCTGAAACGTAACAAAACTCAAACGTACGACACTTAAAGGACCAGCTCAATCGAGCTACGCCCAGCTCGGCCGAGCTACCTATACTCAGAAATCCGTAGTATTACAGTCTTCCCCTCTTAAGAACGAACTTCGTCCCCGAAGTTCACACATATACCCATAACGCGACAAAATACTCAAAACAAAACTCAACTCTTACAACATAGACACATATTCTACCCCGACTTTCGCAAATAAATGCAAAAAGAACTCGATATCGACGTAACTAACTTGTAAAAACACACTTGCGATCGTCTCCTACCCCCCTTAAAGAAATAAGGTTACGTCCTTGTAACCAAACTTACGTGATAAAAAAGGTGTGGATACTTCTCGCGCATCGCGTCTTCTGCCTCCCATGTGGCCTCCTCGACTTGATGGTTTGACCATAGCACTTTGACCAACGTTGTTTCGCCATTTCTTGTTTTACGGTCTAGGATCTCCTTTAGTGTTTCCACATATGTAAGAGCTTCGTCCAGTTCTACATGCTCCATCTCCAACACGTGCGATACATCAGGAATATACTTCTTGAGTTCGAAACGTGAAAGACATTATGCACCCGATCAAGTGCAACAGGCAGAGCTAGCCGATATGCTACCTCCCCCACCCAATCAAGGATGTCATAAGGACCAATATATTTCTGGCTCGGCTTGCCTTTCCTTCCGAACCTCATTACTCCCTTCATTGGAGACAATTTCAGCAAAACTTTGTGCCCAACCGCAAATTCCACCGCTCGACGATGTAAATCTGCATAACTCTTCTGTCGATCCTGAGCTGCTTTCATCTTCTGTCGAATCATCTTCACATAGCTGTTATTGTATGAGAATTCAATCAAGTCCAAACTATCTTCCCAGCTGCCTCCAAACTCCATGACATAAGCTCTTAGCATGTCCTCTAAGGTCTTGATAGTTCTTTCCGTCTTCCATTTGTTGCTAGGTGAAAAGTTGTACTCATCTTCAAAGTAGTCCTCATTAGCTCTTGTAGCTCTTGCCAGAATCGCGAAATGAATCGCGCATCACGATCCAAAACGATATCCTTAGGTACTCCATATAATCTCACTACATTCTTGCGATAGCCATTCGCCAGTTGAAGCTTCCTCCAAGTATTTGATGAGAATGAAATGAGCTGATTTGGTTAAGCGATCCACAATCACCCAAATCAAGTTATTACCTTGTGCTGTAAGCGGTAATCCCACAATAAAGTCCATGGAGATCGACTCCCATTTCCATTCCGGCACATCAAGTGATTGGATCTTACCTTGTGGCCGTCGCAGCTCACCTTTGACCCTTTGGCACGTCAAACACCTTGCAACGAACTCCGCGACATCCTTCTTCATTCCTGGCCACCAAAAAGTCTTCTTTAAATCCTTATAGAGCTTGTCTCCTCCCGGATGAATAGAAAACGGTGTACAGTGAGCCTCTTTCATAATCATCTCTCTCATGTCTTCATCAGCTGGCACACACCATCTACCATCAAACCTTACACTTCCATCCGAGTGAATAGAAAACCTTGTCATGTTTGCCTCTCCAATCTTGTCTCTCCACTCCTGAATCTTAGGATCAAGAAGTTACTTTTGGTTCATCTCCGTATAGAACTCCGGTTCTAAGGTCAAACTGCTAACTTCCTCACCCTTGCGAATCATGTAGATCCCCATCTTGTTCACTTCATCTCTCAATTGCATTAAAGACAAAGATGTACACAACGAATGTATACTCTTCCGACTCAATGCATCTGCGACCACATTAGCTTTCCCTTCCAGATACTCTATCTTCATGTCGTAGTCTCCGATTAGCTCCATCCACCGCCGTTGCCGCATATTCAACTCCTTCTGAGTGTGGATGTACTTGAGACCCTTATGATCTGAAAATACCTTAAAAGTTGCACCATATAGGTAATGTCTCCAGATCTTTAAAGCGTACACCACTGCACCTAACTACAGATCATGTGTTGGGTAATTCTCCTCACACGGTTTAAGTTGTCTCAAGGCATATGCAATTACCTTTCCATTATGCATAAGCACATACCCCAAGCCATTCTTCGATGCATCCGTATAATCTTCAAAATTCTCATCTCCTTCTGGTAAAGCTAGGAGAGGAGCTGTCGTCAAACGCTCCTTTAAGGTTTGGAACGCTGACTCACAACTCTCATCCCAGTGGAATTGACTCTCCTTCCTCATCAAAGCCGTCATAGGTTTCGCGATAATTGAGAAATCCTTCACAAACCGTCTGTAGTATCCGGCCAACCCCAAGAAACTTCGAATCTCGGCTACATTCTTCGGTGTTGTCCCCTTAGAAACTGCTTCAATCTTTGTCGGGTCAACTGAAACGCCCTCCTTTGAGATAATGTGTCCCAATAAGGACACCTTCTCGAGCCAAAACTCACATTTTGATAGCTTTGCGAACAAGTGATGGTCACGCAATGTTTGCAACACCACTCTTAGATGCTCTTCATGCTCCTCTTTAGTCTTTGAGTAGACCAATATGTCATCGATGAAAACAACCACAAACTGGTCCAAATATTGACTAAATATGCGATTCATCAAGTCCATGAACACTGTTGGTGCATTAGTCAGTCCAAACGGCATCACTACATACTCATAGTGACCATACCTCGACCTGAAAGCCGTCTTTGGTATGTCTTCCTCTCGAATCCTCAGTTGGTGATAACCTGACCTCAAGTTGATCTTAGAGAAAACTCCAGCTCCACTCAACTAATCGAATAGGTCGTCGATTCTAGGCAAAGGATACTTGTTCTTCACCGTCACATGATTCAGCTCTTTGTAGTCGATACACAACCGCATAGAGCCATCTTTCTTCTTCACGAACAGAACTGGTGCACCCTAAGGCGATACACTAGGTCGAATGTACCCCCTTCTCTAGCAAATCATCCAATTGCTTCTTCAACTCGTCCAACTCCCTAGGTGCCATTGTGGGGAAATATCCGTATACTACCCCTTCATGTATAGGACTATAACAAAAATTTAACATGTGAAATTTACGGGTCATATACGAAATGCGATATACAAAATACGAGATGAGAAATAACCTTCGGTCCGTGCAAATGGCCTAAGAACAAGGAATCAACATAGATCCCCTCCTATTAGTTGCACCCAAAACCGTATGAGACGATGCCGCGTGTGCTAGAAACGTTCTCCGATTGCCTTGCAATATGGGGAGAACTCTTGTGAGTTTTTCGATGTGAGATCGAGAGAATTGAGAGGAATCGTCTCTCAAAACCCTAATTCTTGTGAAAATGAATGAGCAGTTGACAAAAGGAGAATCACTCTCCTTTTGTAACTCTATTCGGCCGAGCTCCATATGGGGAGAGTGGGCTTAGCCCATTCTTCCTTTATTTCGACCCATGCGCTAAAATGAGTAATGTTCGGGACTTAATCA
>JAGPOY010002554.1:0-14628 GCA_018983105.1 Silene uniflora | reverse complement strand
CTAATTTTCCAAAAACCGGAAATTCATACTCGCAGACCGTCGGCTCGGTCGAGCTACTTACAGCTCGACCGAGCTACTCAGAGCTCGGTCGAGTCAAAGTGACTCGGCCGACTGAAATCGTTCCAGGAACTTTTCTAATTGGACAACTCTTAAAATTATTCTAAGTGTCAAGTGGCTCGGTCGAGCTACTTCTAAGTCGACCGAGCTACTTGTGCTCGTAAAATCCTTAGTGTTACAGGTTACTTTACTCTCTACTCTTAAAACACTTTAATTAATTTAGACCTTCCTTGTGGGTTCGACCCTTACTTTCGCTATATTACTATTTAGTAGTTTAGTCAAGTGAGTGATTATAAATTATTATTTGATGGGCATACGACTTTCAGCCCGTCAGGTGTTAAGCAAATTCAACAAAGGTGTGAACTTTCGTTCACACATTTCATCAAACACCTTATGAGCAAGGATATGAAAGTCAATAAATTTCCCACAACATGAATAATTTATAGCCTAATCTTCATCTACCCTCACCCAAGTTCCCCCTAAACCCTAGGGGAGACTACTCACACATATTAAGATAATTCAAGCAAGCAATTGTAATAAAGACAATCAAGCAAGTTCTAAACATGTTCACTAATTGAAATAATACTAATTAAACAAAGAGAAGTGTAAACAATTGAAGATTAAACTAAAAAGGAGGGAACTTTAATACCAACAATGATGAAAGATGAGTCTTGGATTAATAAATGAAAGATTAGTCTTCACGAAATCATTCAGAATACTATAGTAGCTCTCGCCACGACCAGGCTTTATATAATTGCCAGAACTCTATAAGTGGTCATAAAGCCCGACTGAGTGTTCACCGTTTGTCTATGTGATGGACTAGTCATCCCATATGACTCTATGGCACACTTGAACTTGCCCTCAATCGCATCACACTATAGTCACTACGAGACGTCGCCTCATATTAGCAACTAGGGGCGAATACCATGTTAATCCAGTTCACCTTAATGGGGTTCATGACTTGTCTCTACAACCCATTGAATTTAACAAAGTATTGGGTGCGTTATTGAAAACTCAAACGATAAATGTGATTATCACATGCGAGTAGTCAATACCTGATTACTACTCCATATTTTATAATCCAAACTTGATCTTGTATGTAGTCGTTTATCGCAACTCAATTGAAATGACATGACTCATCATGTAAAACCTATAAGAAGGTTTTGGTTAGTAGGTATTAGTCAACACTTGACAACTTACTCAACCTTTCTACATACACGTTTTCTTTTGTAATACATACCTTTACATTACAAAACTCTCTGAGTACTCGTCTAGATCCAATCTGGACATGAGCTCTAAGTCTTAGAATAGCTCCCACTGTTTTCACAGTCTGCGGGACTCATCCCTCTTGCACATCTCATGATGCAAGTGTACTCAATTTCCGTTGTATACTTGTCTCGTTGTTCTTTATTGCCTAGAACAATTCTAGCATATTTACTCCTTGATAACAAAGCCATATTGGTTCATCGACCATCTTTATGTGTTTCGAATATGGTTTTGTCGGAAACCATACGCAATCTCAATTTTTCACTTGTGTAGCACCCTTACACAATAAAGTGAATTTCAATAAAAACACTTAGCTTAATATCCTTAATGCTTCCACAAGCACTCAAGGATAATTCACATGGCTATCAAGTAACTATTACTTAAAATCGATTTGAAACAATTCATCATACTTAAAGTATATGAAGAGTTATACATCCAATTCATCATACTCAAAGTATATGAAGAGATATCATTGCCCATTTAATTGATCCGACAGCGGAAGCAAATGGAATCAATCAAATATGTTCAACTCAATTGAACTTGTCAAGAATCTTATCAACATAAGACTTCTGATTGCAATGATAATATCATATAGATTTATCTCCATAAATCTCGATACTTAGGATGTATTACATTATATTACTCCAAAGTCTTAACTCATTCCCAATGATCAATATGTCTCCCACATATAAGACTAACCAAAATCACCGCAACTCTCACTAAACTTCATGTATAAACACTACTCCTCGACCTATCGAGAGAAGTTTTTATCACATGATCAAAACATTGACTCCAACTCATTTATGCCGTACTTAAGACTATCTCTTAAGTTATAGATTTTCTTAGGATTGCATGGATCCACAAAACTCGTGACATGTACCGAATACATTCCTTCTTTTAGAATCTAATTCAAGAAGTGGTTTGTAGTTCTAGGTTGCAAATTTCATTACAATGAATGAAATATAATCGCTTAAGACGATCTGAATAAGCCTAAGTATTAGTGCAAACCCTTTGCCACCAATCTAGCATTAGTGCAAACCCTTTGTCACTAATCTAGCTTTTAAAATATCTGTAATATTTTTGCATTCTCAAGTCAATAATATCGAAGAAATAAACTTCTTCAAGTAATTTCGACAAAATCACCTTGGAGAATTCTATTCGTACTTTATGGCCTCAAGCCATTATTATGAATTGTGACTTAAAACAATCCTTTTGTAAGTTATAGGTTCTTTACTTTCCAAAAGTAACACGAATTCATCATCTTCAATAAGATATGAGTTCAACCTTACTTCCTAGGTTGCAAATCATCATCTTCAACAAGATATGAATTTAACCTTGCCTCCTAGGTTCCGAAGCAACAGCGTTTAAGTGTAGCCAAGAAACATCAATTTCTTGCGACACACACACATTTCTTATGTGGCTCTTGAACATTTTCTCCTACTATGTCTTACAAAAATAGACTTGTATTTTAGAAAGACAACATCACGAGCCACAAACACTTTGTACGTGTGATTATTCCAAGAAATGTGAGTACTTGTTTGATTTGGAAACATACAAACATGGTACCCTACCATTTCATATCTCATATAAAACCCCAAAATAAAATCAAGTAACTCAAAGTAACTTGATTAAAACTCAAACCATATCAAATAGGGTTTGATTTCTTCATCTAACCACATCTTATCCCATAATGTGCGTTAGGGGAGATAAACTTGTGATACTATATCACACCTTCTTTGGTGTATATCTAAGTCACCACTAAGATATTCCCATCACGATCGAATTGTGAGCCTTGATCTTATAATCTTTTAGGTTTAAGTACTTCACTTGAAACTCTTTGAACTTCTTCAAAGATTTCTCCTTGTCCCTTATTAAGTGAACACTCTAGTTTCAACTTAAATCGTTGGTAAAAGAGAAGAAGTAATGATAAACCTTATCTGGATCAATGATTTACATGTTCGGCCATCTTTTCAACAAAAGAGCACGAACCATCTTGCTTTAAATACAAGATACGCATATACCATAAGATTAACAATCTAATGGTTCCAAGAGTACTCCCTAACTCTTAAATGCGTTTATCATTCCAGAATTAGGATTTTATATGGGATACTAAATTGAGTCTTACATCATCTATATGATATATTATTCTAGTTTGGTTTAGAATATAGTCACTTTTGAGTTGTATGGGTTAGCAATAGACCAAAACGATTTGGTCATAAAAGTGAAACCTCTTTTGTATCTTAACAAAAGATATATTCTTATTTAGAGTTTATGTACTTAATAATCATAATTAAGACACAACTCTAAACCCAAAACTAGATTAAGCACTCAATGACTCTAGTTTCATCTTTCGACATTGTTTAATGCTAGTCGTCATAATATTCTCATCCTTTGTATCGATTACATAGATGAGTACCACCACCGGTATCAAGTATTTGACGATGTGATGCTAGCAAAAATTATGTCGATCCAATAAACATTTAGAGAAGAAAGTTCCATTAGATGTCCCACAGCTAATTTGCTTATGCTTCAATAACTTGGGGTAGTTTCCCTTTTAGTGTCCAACACCCTTAAAATGGAAACGTTATCGGTCGGGATTGATATTTCACTTAGGTTTAGCGTTGTTATTGTCAATAACTTAACCTTAACCTTTGTCTTGTATCAATTCCATTGAATTTCCTTCGCGAACCTCGTCTAAATATTAACACTTAAGAGAATGCTCCCACTCATTTTAATGATTCTTTACCCAAAGGAACACCAAATGAGAACTCATGAAGACTACTCTTCATTTATTCATAGAGGTGGTTGCTACGTTTTGGTTAATTGTGATTTCTCACAAATCCAATTACCAAAACGATTTATTATTTCAAAGTACTTAACTCAATTAAGTATATGAAAATTTATTCATTGTAAGTAGATATGTTAATCAAGAATCAAAAACCCTTTTGATCATGAAAAACTTCATCTATACTCTTCACAAGAGATCCTTACAATGGGTGATACGAGGATTGGAAGGAAAAACTAAATCCGTCTTTTAGAAGTGATGATATGAGGAGATATAAGCTAAAATCGTAATGTTATCGTATATTGGTTGGAGTAAAACATAGAACAAAAAGACAACGGAAAGAGGGAAGACTTAACATTCATCGTTTAATAAGAAACTTGTCAATATTTTGAACAAGTTTTAGTATTTATAAAGTGACCTCAACCCAACTTTTATAAATGATTCCGAGATCCAAATTCATATTAACTTGGGCACGGTGAGCCGATTCATCCCTCATCAATATAATTCGGTGGATTAACTCTTTAATCGATTCTACACTAGAACTCTCGGTCGATAATATTATTCTAATAATTATCTTTAGCCCGGAACACGTGCAACTACGGTCAACACTCTTCCGTTGAGCCCAACCCAAATTTCGAAGTAATAACACTTATTACCCACTTACCCAACGTAACTAGGTTTGTACCCCGGTGAGCCGAGCCTACTCCCTTATGAAATTGGGATTCATGGTTCTACTATTTGGTACGGCTAAGTCTCAATTATTTATTAGCGTGAGGTCTTGACAATTTATTATCTATCACGTTTTAAGTGAACTAAAGCGGTGAACTTGATAATTATAATTGACACGGTCGATTAACTAGATAAAAGAAATGTATGCAATGTTATGGCGATTTGGCTATGCATGCAAACATATAAATAAATGCAAAGCATAAATAAAATAAATCCTAGTATGACCTTCCTTAAATAGAAAAAATAATAATCTATTACAAATTCGGAAACCAACAGCATTGGTCCCTTGAACTTCAATTCGGCACGCATCCCAAGGTAACTCCGTCTTGTCGGAACACCTTTCCATATGGCACCGTCTTTGAAGCATCTTTGGTATAATAAAATTACAATGATTTTCTACTTTATACAATATAAAAGAGTTTTTTGTCAAAAACTACCTTATATTTTGGGGTATTTGTAAAAATACTACCTTACATTATTTTTTTTGTTTTTAACTACCTTTGTTTTCTTTATTTTTGTTCAATAACTACCTATGACAAGAGTCTAGCCATATTTGGTCAATTTTCCGGCATTAATCTCTCTCATAAGACTCTTTTCTTGATTTAATCTTACGTATGCTCGATTTCGGGAAGTCAAGATGTACGTACACCTGACTTTAGTGAATGTTTGTAGTTATTATTGAGTATATAAACATAAGTTTTGCTTGTCTGAAATTAAATTGCAAGTTGGTCGCGGTTGATAATTGTTGTCTAATGTTAACAAAGTCATGCGGAATACGCTAATGTCGTTAAACTGGCCAAATCTCTTCAGATTTTAAGCATAGGTAGTTATTGAACAAAAATAGAGAAAACAAAGGTAGTTAAAAGCAAAAAAAATAATGTAAGGTAGTCTTTTTACAAATACCCCTAAATATAAGGTAGTTTTTGACAAAAAACTCAATATAAAAAGAAAAAATAAAATAATACATAAAAGTGATACGAGATCACATTAATTACAAGCGAATCGATATTCCCATACATTCCGGGCAATACCGATTAAACTAAGGCCATACTAAGTAAATTTACATATATCAAAATTATATAAAATAAATGATATGACAATCATATTTAAAAATGCAGCATTATAATATGTAAAAACATGCCAAATTTTATGCCAAATCGCCTTATCGAGCAAAATTTAAAGGTAAATCTCAATATTATATAAATCAAATTTATGTCCAAGTTAATCATCCTAACACACTTAGGATTCAAAATTTAGTCTTCACCAAACTTTTGAACATGATTCAACTTGATATTGATTATTGTTCGGTAATTACTCGTATTAACGGAAAATTTAAAGGTAAATCTCAATGAATCATAAAAATTTGGAAAAATTCAAAATCAAAATTTTGAAAATTCAGAAAATTCCCAAAATTCTAGATCTAAAATAAAATTTGTCTTTCAATAAAAATAATTTATTTCACAAGTAAATTACCAAAAACATGTTTTTAGGCTAATAAATCCAAATTTATCATAAAAACCTGTAATAAATCAAAATTAAAATTTTGTATATTCTAAAATAGATATTAGAACCTGGAAAAGACAAAATTTCAAGCCATGGTCGAATTTTTATTCACATGATTCAATAAGGTTCATATTATTAACTTTTATCAACATAAAATTAATAATCAACAAAAAATTAAAATTTTCAACATGCAAGTTTGGATCTGATGTTCATATCACATATGAAATCTATGGGTAAAATTGCATGCCATGATATTCATTTTAGCCTCTTATGCCAAACAGGGGCGGCCCAGACCAGGTGCGGGCTGAGCGCCCGAACTGGGCCTCCAAATTTCTGGGCCTCCAAGTTGTTCGTATGAACTACTGAAATATTACATATACATAATAATCTCTGTGTATATCATAAGAAGTATGATGGTTCAGTGGTTAAAGCTTGTTTCTAATGACCCAGCGACCCGAGTTTGATCCCTAGCAATAACATTTTGAATGATTTTGTTTGCTTTATATATGCCCGTTCATTTGAAAAATTATATCTAAAACAGCTCAATAAAATTTAAGGGCCTCCGTTTTCATTTTGCACAGGGCCTCCAAATTATTCGAGAGGCCCCTGATGCCAAATAAAGTCACTATTAATATGATTTTTACCTCAAAAATCATAAATCATGCATTATAATATAGAAACATCTCAAACTTTATATACTCTCTGTAAATAATGCATGTGACAAAATATTAAAATTTCATGGTCAGATTCGAAATATAACTCATATTAACCCATTTTTCTCATAAAATATGACTATTTATCTCATAAAAATCATAAGTAATGCAAAACAACTTATTTTCACACGAAATTTTACATACAATCTGTAAAATATGTACATAAGAACATATCCAAAGTTCATGGTCAGAGACGTCCTTTAGCTATTTTTCGTTTAAAAATGACATTTTAGTCATAAAAATGACATTTTATACAAATAATTATAAATATGAACAATAAAAATTCATAAATTTATTTTTATGGCCTAAAATCAATTTAGAACAAAAAACTTTAACATGCAAAATTATTTCGTGATTTATCTTCATAAAACACAAATTACAAGTTTTATTCGTTAATCGTATTAACTCGAAAAAACGATCCCGATCTTGCATCCAACAACCATGAAGCTCTGATACCACTAGTTGGAAATCATATTTCACATATCACATATGTATGTTTAATGTTTTAGTCATAAAACATAAGAATCTTATGCATGCAATAGAAGTAATACATGATTAAGGAAATCGGTTTTCTCACCATCACATATTGACCAATTTTTTGGGCACAAGTAATGTCTCCTACCTTCACTTATTCTTGAGCAATAACATATTGGATGATACTCCTTACCCACGATCTAAAATAAGACCGACTCCAAAAGGTTCGTATCAAGGATCGTATCTTAACCTTCTTACAATAATTTGTTACTAGAAATTATGTGCAAGTCCCCTTAAATAGTTACTAATACTACTAATATTACTAATCTAGTAATAATAGATGGTGATTAGTATTCTGTGAATAATGTGTAGAAATTTTGCATGCAGTAAGAATAAGCAAAACTTGACCGTTGCTTAGAGTAAAAAATGAGCATGCAAGCACTCCACTTTTATGCTCCATTTAGTCGACTAAAACAAAGCTTGGTAGCCTTACTTTTGCTTATTTTAATGACATGCTAAATAGGTAGAGCATAGCCTTGTCATACTAGGTGTAAGATGTTATCTTTGGCATCTTACAAATGGTAAAAGACAAAAACCAAAAGAAGCATAACAATGCCCCATTTTGACGCCACATTTGGCGAATTATGGGTCTATTTTTGTCTTATAATATTTGTCCCACAAATGCTTATAAGTCTTATGCTTAATTATCTTACATAATTAAATATTAATTTGATCATACAACAATTGTGTGACACAATTAATAAACAATATACACTCAACTTATTGAGTAGTATTTTACCATTATATCAACATATATTGAGTCCCATAATACCTTATTAGTTTATTTTACAACTCCTTGTAAATATAATAAACTAATTACCTCTACCTCAAAACCTCTACTTTATTTAGCGAATTAACATATTAATCACTAATCGAATTTTAATCACATTAAAATAAGATACTTAACTTACTCACCAAATCATTTAAGGTATAAATTAACCCGTATCCACATACGATTAATTAAATAATCAATTAAGACCGTTTTCCATAAAGATATGACCTTAAGGGATCAACTGATCACCACCATCATATGACGGTAATGTCAAACTCTAGACAGCCAATCATTACCGGTGAATGTTGATCAGTTGACTATATATAATGTATCATCCCTTCTGTATTCATATTATGAGATTTAATTAATTATTTGATTACACAATAATTATGTGATCGCACTATTGTTGAGGACACTTACTCCAACATATGCTTCAACAAGCAAGTAGCATAGTCATTGGTCTCCTTTATGTCGTCACTCGGAGAGACATAGGGTTGATATGGAAATGGGTAAGGAGGGATCACCACATGTGAAGTGGTAGCTTGAATTTCCTTGGGGATTCTCGATGCATTGGTTGAATTGGCAAAAAACTTGTTCAATAGATATGTCTTACTTGCCCTAGCTAGCCTTGAGGACTTCTTACTTGGTAAGGCTATAGGAGGAGCATCTTTGATGAGCCAATTGAAGGACTTTTGATCATCATTTATCGTTATCCAAAACGCCCTTTTGCTCAAATAAAACGCATCCATCAAGTAGCTCCCCCGAAATTGGCTCATAAACCTTTGAATCATTGAAATGTGGATCGAAGTGTCTAGCTAGGCGAGTGATCATCGCCCCATTCACAATAAACTTCTTGGTATTCTCCTTGTTGTTCAAGTCTAACCAACCATCAAGTAATAATTGGAACATGTCAAGATTTGGCTTGTTTGCACTCACATTCAACCGCATATCAAGAAGGGCTAAGTCGAGGTGTGTGAAGTTACAACCCTCCTTCCGAGCCACAATAGTGTTAGCTATGGTACGATCTCAAAATCTTATCCCCGGATAATGTACTAACAAGACCGAACAAGCCTTATAGCTTTCGAACTTCAGACCCGAAATTGCTTCCCAAACCGATTTTGCCTCAAAACAGTAAGGGTGAGTACCCCCTTTGTGTGGTATCTTTAGGCCGAAAATAGCGGCAAAGGTAGCAAAGGTCACTCGGCGGTCTTGGTTGGCAAGGCAAAATTCCAAATACTTCCTATCCTCGGTTTTGGTGACCTTAAGCGAACTAAGGAACTCTAATGTGAGTGAAGGATATGTAAGCTCATCAAGTTCGAAAATTCCTCCTAATCCCATGGATTCGAAAAAGGCCTTTGTATCGTCATGAATGCTTAGCTTTTTCAAAATACCGGGGCTTATGCAACGGGTAGCTAAAATGCGCTTAGAGGACAAAGCATTGAAAGTAGTTTTATGATTCTCATCAACAAAAATTACCTCCGGAAAATTTTGCAAAGGTGTAATAGTTGGAGGTTCCGGAACAACTTCTACCCGAGCTTCATCATTAACAACCGCTAGTTCCCTCGTAGCTACCGTCTTCTTGGTTCCCATAGCCCTTTGCCTTTTGGTGGGATTAGGCAAAGCTTGAGCTTTTGTATTTCCCTTTGTTCTTGCCATAGTTCTTCGACAAATTTATACCAAAATGACTTAGTAGTGCTTGATAAACAATCTTCAATCAACAAACAAGCTTAAATCAAACCCAAATTGGATTAAACCAATTTGAAAATTTCAAACCCTAGGTTTGGATGAGAAGATTTTAGGTGATTTGAGTATTTCTCTGGTAACAAATTAATGGTATTGGAGTTGTTATTTTGTGTCAAAGAACAATTTGCAACAAATTTGAGTGATTTGGTTGAGATTTGATGATTTTTGATTTGTGTGAGGTGAGTTTTTGATTGATAAAAGAGGGGTTTTGTGTTTTTAGGAGATGAAGATGTGAAGAAATGAAGAAGGAAGGGGGTAGGACGACTTAAGGATGCCCGACTTGAGCTGACCCGCCCTTCCCAAAGTCGACCCGCGCTGGTCTTGAAGCAGAGCCGGCTTTGTACCGAGAACTCGCCCG
This sequence comes from Silene uniflora, assembly GCA_018983105.1. Taxonomy (NCBI): domain Eukaryota; kingdom Viridiplantae; phylum Streptophyta; class Magnoliopsida; order Caryophyllales; family Caryophyllaceae; genus Silene; species Silene uniflora. The sequence goes on along the minus strand of JAGPOY010002554.1, from coordinate 4,168 downwards.
GGTTCCTCACTACCCGCCCGGGTCGCTTGCTGCTCGCCCGGGTTGTAGCTGTCTCTCCCGGGTTGTTTCCAACCCGCCCTGATTCCAATGCAGATTACTTTTTCTTCTTCATTCCTCTGTTTTGCCCGCCCTTCTTAGCTATGGGTAGCCCGGGGTGAATTCACAAAGCGTGGGGCAATGTAATTGCTTGCTAAAAACGTCCCCCCACTTAGTCTTGGCTTCATCTACGCTAATAAAAAACACAAATTAGTGCACCCTCTCTCATTTCTCTCCGAATCACTTCAATGAAATTGTACATAAACTTCAAAATGCATTAAACTTAAATAAATGAAAAGTTAGGAGATTAGTATATTTACAAATGGTGGTTTTGAGAGGACTCCACCAAACTACTTTCTTCATTGGTTTTAATGAGGGGGTGGTGCGGAGGCGTTGTTGATGTTGCTCAACGCCTCACCGAAGAAATTGAATGCTTGCTCAAAATTGTAGAAAAACTCTTGAGATGGCTTTGACTTGCTTCTTTCATTGGAAGTGAAGTTTGTTGCATGAGTGCTTGAACTAGGATTGTCATAACCCGTGTAGTAATCGAAAGTCATGGCGTTACCAATGTAGGGGTTGACATACCCTTCGAATTCATCATCCCAAAGTCCTAAGACTTGCTCTTGTTTTTCTTCCAAGCTTAAACTTCAGACTATGTCTCTCATAGGGTCAATCAAAGTGCTTTGGCCCTCATCATCTCTTTTCATGGTTGTTTTATTTTCAAAAATCGTGAGCTTCCCGAAGATAGCTATCTCGAATTCATCCACTTCTCTTTCCCATTTTGAAGTTGCAATGGGTGGAAACTCAACTTCCTTTCCTTTTGTTTGATCAACAAAGAAACACGGTTCTTTGATACTTGGAGCTTTCATCATTTTGACAAGGTTAAAAGTAATCTTCTCATCACCCACTTCCAAAGTTAACATCCCATTCTTAACATCAATGACCGCTCCGGCGGTGTGTAAGAATGGCCTTCCTAAAATAATAGGAATGTGAACATCCTCTGCCATATCCACTACCACAAAGTCAACGGGAATGTAGATGTGAAGCCCCGTAGTTAAACAATAAAGTAAACAACATATTTGCAGCGGAAAATGCGAGATTTTAAAAAAAAAACTTTATTTATAAAACTACGGAGTCACTAAAACATAAGAATCAAAACTTAAGATAAGAAATCTTTTATACAAATATTAAATTAAATGAATGCAAGGGATCCCGATCCCTTGATAATACACAAATAAAGTACTAAACGCTACTAGAAGCTACAACGAATAAGGTCAATCGTTGTAAGTACAACGCTCGCTAGCTCACTCGTCGAAACCCCAAAATTAAATTAAATGAATGCAAGGGATCCCGATCCCTTGATAATACACAAATAAAGTACTAAACGCTACTAGAAGCTACAACGAATAAGGTCAATCGTTGTAAGTACAACGCTCGCTAGCTCACTCGTCGAAACCCCAAATAAGCACCAACCTGCAACCTGTTCATTCATTAAAAATGAATGCCACAGTCAGTGGGGAGTAACTCAGGGTTCTCCCAGCCATATTATATCAAAACACAGATAGACAAGAACATGTTATAGCATATGAACCTAACCAAGCAACATAAGTATTACAACATGAGAATAGCATTTAATAAATGCGAAGTCAAACAAGAACAATGGCATACATACATATGTAAATATCATGTGGAATGGATAAAAGAGGCCAACAATATAATGCATGTGAAGGAAACAATAGCCGTTTACTTTGAAACCATTTAACAAACAATGAACGGGACGTGGCTACTAAAGTCACACGCATACCTATGGCTTGCATCTCACCATAAGTACGAATGGGAACATCAATCCCGTCGATCACATTGATACTACGAGGCTAGCTTGTATCTCACCTCCTAGTGCCGATATGATCAAAAGACTCTTACCAATGAAACAAGACTTGACTTAAGAAGTGTAAGACATTTACAAGCCTCGACCGACAAGACACTCAATCTAAGACTCCAACCTCCTGGTAGGACGACGATAATAATACGGTCCTAGTCTAAATCTGGCCAGACTCTCGGGAGGTAACAATTACCCGATTCGACATACGACAAACTAATCGTATCCAAGACTCGAAACATGGTGCACACGCTCATACCCAAAGGTCGAGTAACCTCAAATCGGAAACATGGTGCACACACTCATGCCCAAAGGTCCGAAGAGGCGGAAGGGAAACCCAATACGGAAACATGACCACACGCTCATCGTCAAAGGTCCGAACAAGGTAAATAGCCAAAACCGGAAACATGGCCGCACGCTCACGGTCAAAGGTCCGAATAAAGGCGAAGGATGTCCAAGTCCGGAAACATGGCCGCACGCTCACGGTCAAAGGTCCGAACAAGGTAACAAGAAATATCAAGTCGTCACAACATGTAAAACGTCACACTTGGCTCACAAATAATAGCAATGATAACACATGATCATTATGTAAACAAGTCTTATATTTACCGCTCACAATTCATGTGAAGGATATATAAATGAACAATATTCAATCATTCAAGATAAACCTTTCACCTTTGACATTTTATAAATAATCGATAATGAGTAAGTAAGAACCCAAATGTGAAGTATACAACGTCATTTCATACTTTTGTAACATGAATAAGCAATTTATTTCATATTTAGAAGTTTCTTGAAGAGAAAATAACCTTAAAATAAATATTGGCCACAATGAGCTGAAGCTAAACTTTACAGCATTGTAAATGACACTTCTAAAAAATTCCGCCAAAGATGAGCTTCGGCTCATTTGCACCAGAATTTCAATAACACTTTTGTAAGAGAGAAATTCAACCAATACACCACCAACTTTACTCAAAGTCGATTTCTACCAATGATTACATATCCTAACATGATTCTAACATGGAAAAACATCATGTCCAAGACGGAAACTCATCAATTACGAGTTATAGACAATAAAGCATGGACCTTTAAATTAAACATGTGAATAAATCATGTGAGGGTACAATTAACACAAAACTTGCATACAAAAAACCCCAATACCTACATGGATGTACACAAGCATTAGAACCAAGGTTGATATGCATAATGAATAAAAAACCAAAAGCCCAATTCAAAATAACAAGTTTAGGATTCGGCTAAAACAAGGGTCAACTTCAAACGGACATAACTCGAGTTCTACGCATGATAACAAGGTGAAACCAATTGGAGGTGATAGCTTAGCCTCTTACGGTTCTAACGGTAGGTCACACACCCAAAATAGACAAGAAATAAGGAAGTTATGGCCATTTTACCGAAACTGGACAGACATTACACGGGATTCAGCTTCTATTTTTGAGACCGTCTTAAGACAAAAATTTAAGCATGAAACATGTAACATTCATCCAAATAAATTACCCATATAGTTTACCCATTTCACCATGAATCCAAAGGCACCAACTTTTCTCAAAATGGTCAAGTAAAACTCGTATAAAAACCGTCTTAAACTAGCACCACATGAACAATTCATAAAGGCTAGTAATTTACAACAACAAAGAACAAACCACAACATACAACACCCAAATTGATATAATACCGAGTAACCCATCACCGTTACTTTTAAGCTCTTCAAATGGTACGATTCCGACTCCAAACTATTCCAAAACGTCAAGATTAACACCTATACACAAAAGAAAGCGATGAACATCGGGAGACGAGCCACAAAGGCCACGACCAGCATCAAATAGAGACGAAAGTCAGTTCCTTTCCCCCCTAGAAAGATGGAGGGCGAGTAGAGGAAGAAATGGGCGCGAGAATCACTTGATTCGGTCGAGAAACGAGCAAGTTATGAGGATTTGAAGTTTTAGAAAATTTGTGTAACAATGAAGGGTTGGTGGAAGAGAGAAAATCAGATTTCTTGGTGAAGATGAAGTGGTTAGGGTTATGAGAGGGAGTTAGGTGAAGGGTGGAATATTAGAATATGGACCCATAAGTTGTACTAGGCCCAACAACTCAAATTGAGTCGATATACACTAAAAACATGTCTTAAAGCTAGTTATTCACTTAAGACGGGCATTATTATCAACGATAATATTATTATACATGTAAAACCACATATTTGTAAAAACGGATTTAAAATATAATTAAAATAATAAA
>JAGPOY010002553.1:0-14628 GCA_018983105.1 Silene uniflora | reverse complement strand
GGGTCGAGATCCGGTGAGAACCGCCCATATAATGAGAACCGCGAGAACCCTCACTAAATCTCCACCAAATCTCATTTCGAAAGTTTTCATGGATCATTTACCATTAGTTTAGTTCATTCAAACACATTATTTAGTATCACTAAACAAAATTTATTGATTCTATTGACAAAATATAAACTTAATGTACGAAAATACAATTAGGTATACTAAAAGGGCTATAGATGCACGAAAACGACTACTAGGTTCATGAAACTTTTTACATGCATGAAATAGATTACTAGGTGCATGAAATAACAGGTTCTAGGTGCACTAAAACGAGTTCTATGTGCATGAAAATCGTTAGATACATAAAAAACCGTAGTATGTGCATGAAAATTAATAAAATGTATCTCGCCTCGATTTTCGTCAATAGTAAATATTTTTTGGGCCAAGAAGTATGTTATCTAGTCGTAAAATTCTGTGCCGAATCCAAATATGTAATTATTTTTAGAAAAAAAGGTCCGTAAAGTGGAGTTCTCAAGGTTCTCATTATCTTGGTGGTTCTCATAGGATCCCAATTCTATATATATATATATATATATATATATATATAAAAGAAGATTAAAATATATAAAAGAAGATTTTTTCAGGCAATTTTATTGGCTCAACGATTAAAATATTACTCCCTCCATTCAACTCCACTTCGCAACAATGCTTTTTACACGGGTATTAAGGAGCGGAATATAAAAACTATTAAAAGTACATAGGAAAGATAATGGAGAGGTTAAAAATATTAAAAAATTATAAAGGTAACTTATCCTTAATCCATTGGACAAGTTCTGGTTGGATAAAGAAAAGGCTGCTGCTACTGAATATGGAGAATTGCAGCAGGCCATGAATTTTTTCCTCAGCCAAAAAGCTAAAACTGCCTGGATTAAGGATGGAGATCAAAACTCTAAGTATTTTCATGGAGTTATCAAAAGCAGAGCCATGAAGAATCAAGTTCTGGCCATCACTGATATGCATGGTGTGGAGGTTTCTGATCCAAAGGATATTCAGGATGCTTTCCTGCAGTATTATAAACATCTTTTGGGCACTGAAATCAATACCACTAGTGTTAATGATCGTATTGTTAGGAAAGGCAAGACTTGCACCAATGAGCATTGTAACTGGTTACTTAAGCCTGTCACTAAGAAGGAGATCCATGATGCAATTTTTGACATTCCTGACAATAAAGCACCTGGACCAGATGGGTTCTCAAGCTCTTTCTATAAGGATGCATGGAGTATTATTGGGGATGAGGTTTGTGAAGCAGTTAGGGATGTGTTCAACACTGGGAAGCTGTTGAAGCAGATAAATGCCACTACTCTTACACTTATCCCTAAATGCAAAATGCCAACCCAGGTAACTCAATTCCGACCTATAGCCTGTTGCAATGTAATTTACAAATGCATCTCCAAGTTAATTTGCAATAGGTTATCTTTAGTTCTGCCTGAGTTGGTGAGTCTTAACCAGGGTGGGTTTATTAAAGGGAGAAGTATTATTGATAATATCTTGGTATGCCAAGATCTGGTAAGGCTCTATAATAGACAAGCTTGTTCACCAAGAAGTATGTTTAAGATGGACCTAATGAAAGCTTATGACTCTGTGAGTTGGAAGTTTGTGGAGGAATTGTTGATTGCATTTAAGTTTCCTCAAAAATTCAGGGCTCTTATTCTGGAATGTGTTACTAGTGCATCATTTTCCATTGCCTTGAATGGGGATACTTTTGGTTTCTTCCAAGGAAAACGAGGTTTAAGACAAGGGGATCCCATGTCCCCTCTTTTGTTTACCTTATGCATGGAGTATCTGAGTAGGATACTGGAGTGTGCCACTGAGAAGCTAAAGTTTAATTATCATCCCTTATGCAAACAACTGAAACTTACCCATCTTATGTTTGCTGATGACTTATTGTTGTTTAGCAAAGGGGATGCTCAGTCAATGATGGTTCTGTTAAGAGCCTTTTCTTCCTTCTCTATGGCATCTGGACTTAAAATGAATGCTCAGAAGTCTTGTGCTTACTTCAATGGGGTTAGCTCTACACTCAAACAGGAGATTCTGAAGGTGTCTGGGTTTAAAGAAGGGAAGCTTCCCTTTAAATATTTGGGTGTCCCCATCACAGCAGGGAGATTGAAGAAGCAAGATTGTGCTGTGTTGATTGATAAGATAGTAGAGAGAATAAGAGGTTTGGGTGCAAGGAAGTTGTCTTATGCTGGCAGACTGGTGCTAGTGGAATCTGTCCTCTCTACTATGCATAGCTATTGGGCCTCAATTTCTGTCCTCCCAAAAGGTGTCATGAATAGAGTTGATGCAATCTGCAGAAACTTCTTGTGGGAGGGCAGTACTGAATTTAACAGAACCCCTCTGTTGGCCTGGCAAAAAGTGTGTGTACCAAAATCTGAAGGTGGATTGGGATTGAAGGTGAGTCATGTATGGAACACTGCACTTATTGGAAAACTTGTATGGTGGATTTCAGTGAAACCTGACAAGTTATGGGTAAGATGGATCCACCATGTGTACTTAAAAGGATCACCCTGGTTAGACTATACACCTAACTCTGATGTCAGTTGGCATTGGAAAAAAATTTGTCAGACTAAAAATCTTATTAGGGAAGGTTTTGTGAATGGCAATTGGGCTATTGGTTCAGGAGAGTACTCTGTGAAGAGTTGTTACCACTGGTTGAGAGAGCAAAGAGCTACTGTTGCTTGGCATAGATCTGTATGGCATTCTTTTGTAGTGCCTAAACACTCTTTTGTGGCCTGGCTAGTGGAAAATGAAGCACTGATGCTGAAAGACAGGCTAGCAAGCCTGATGATTGTTGCTGATGACTTATGCTGTATCTGTGGATTGGCTGCAGAAACCCACCTGCATCTGTTCCAAGACTGCAGCTATAGTCAACGTGTGATAGAGATTGTGGCAAGATGGCTGGGGGCTAATCTGACTCAGTTGAGGATCAGCTCCATAGCTAGAAGAAGGTGGTCCAGGTTGAAGAAAGTTGTTGCCAATGCAGCCTTGCTTGCATGTTGGTACTTGATCTGGATGCAAAGAAATGAGGCGCGTTTGCATGCAACACTAGTGAGACCTGAAATTCTTGCTAGTCGAGTCCAAAGCTGTATTAAGAGTAGATATCTTGTATGCAAGCCTCAGTATGTAATGAGTCGAGATAATGTTTGGTTAGATAGAGTGCAAATGAACTATGTATAAGCACTTCAAATAGTATGTGTATGGAAAGAGACTAGTATGTAATTGCTGATTTCTATCAATAAAGCTTACATTTTAGCAAAAAAAAAATTATAAAGGTGGGTTTTATGGTGGATTTGTGTAGGGTATGAATGACATTTTTTGTAAATATAGATTTTCAATAAGGATAAAATGGTCATTTTTTTAGCCAAATAAGGAAACATGTAAAGTGGAGTTGAATGGACGAAAAAGGAATACTTGTAAAGTGGAGTTGAATGGAGGGAGTAATAAAACTAAAAAATTTTAGAGCGTCCACTTTTTGGAAATTTTAAACTAAAAATAAAAAGAAGATTAGACTAATCAAAAATAAATTTAGAAACGTATCATAAAAAATATTTTTGATGCAAAAACTAAATTGGAAAATATTTTAATTATTATTATGGTATATAGTATATATTTTCTATATTATATTCAAGTAATATTTCTAATTTTCACATAAAAATTTTTGCATTTCATTTGGCAAAAAAAAATATTGCTAAAAAATTATGAAAACAATATAATTAAATTCGTGAAGGCCTTAGGTTTTGTTCAATCAAGAGAAGACTATTCCATGTTTATAAGAGAGAAATCAGGAACTTTCTTGGTTGCATTAGTATATGTTGATGATATACTGCTTACAGAAGATGACTTAGAAGGGATTGCTACCACAAAGCAGAAACTAGATGAGAAATTCACTCTCAAGGATCTAGGAATGATGAGATATTTTCCTGGTCTTGAAGTGGCAAGGAATGCCACAGGAATTATGCTAAATCAGAGAAAATATACTTTGGATATAATCAAAGACATGAGAATGGAAGACTGTACAACTTCAGATTTTCCAATGCCCAAAGGCCTGAAACTTTCAACTGATAATGGTGCACTTTTGGAAAATCCAGAGCAATACAGGAGACTTGGTTGTAGATTAATGTGCTTGAATCTCACACGCCCTGATATTTCTTATTCAGTACAGCATTTGAGTCAATTCATGAGCCAGCCTAGAGAGCGACATTTACAAGCTGTTATACATGTGATTAAGTATTTGAGAGGCACTGTAAATGCAGGCCTGTTTTATCCTGCAAACAACAATCTGGACTTGGTTGCTTATAGTGATGCAGATTGGGGTACTTGCAGTTTTAGTTGAAGGTCTCTCAGTGGTTACTGCGTGTTAATGGGACCTTTTTGGATCTCTTAGAAGACAAAGAAACAAAAAATTGTGAGAAAAAGTACTGTAGAATCTGAGTATAGGAGTATGTCATATACTTCTAGTGAGCTTGTGTGGTTGGTAGCCTTGATGAAAGACTTGCACATTCAACCTCAGCTACCTATATCTTTGATGTGTGACAATAAGGCAGCAGTACATATATTAGAGAACCCTGTTTTCTACGAACATACTAAACATCTGAATATTGACTGTCATTTCGTGCGTGATAAATTGCAAGAAGGGTTACTTGTGCCTCGACATGTTCGAACTGGAATGCAGTTGGCTGACCTAATGACCAAGCAATTAGATTCACAACAGCATCTCTTCTTGTCATCCAAGCTTGGACTCAAATTCCAATCTAGTCCAGCTTGAGGGGGGTATCTGAACATGATTGGTCGATATCATCCACACACGGATTGATGACATGTACAGTTAGTTAGAAGCTTAAGTCAGTACATCCTTCTCCTCGTATATAAATATTTGTGATTTAGGTGATTTCATATACTTCTTTCATTTTAGTTATTTGTTTATCTATTTTATTTTAGAGTAAATTAAAAATATCTTTCTTTTAAAATTCAGTGTTTTAAAATTACTTCCTCATATAATTTTTTCCTAAAAGTACTCCCTTAAAATGCACTTTTCTCAAACATTGTTTCAAAACTCAAATTTAGGTGACTTATTCCGTATATTTATGAACTTATTCCGTTAAAAAGCACTTTTATCAAAAATTGATTCAAAACTCCAATTTATGTGACTTATTTCGTACGTATGTTTTTGAACTTATTTTCTATTGTTATATCTTTCAAAATATAAATTCACTAAGCTACAAACGAATAAGTTCATAAACATACGGAATAAGTCACCTAAATTTGAGTTTGGAATCAATTTTTGATAAAAGTGCATCAATTTTTAATTTACTCTTTATTTTGCGGCATCTCAAAGATTTGTCTACCATCCTATCTTTGGAATGCTTTCAATGGATATTTTGTTTGGTCATCAACATTAGACCAGTCAAAACTTTTACCTGACTCGATTTTGTAAGGTCAAAGGTGCGTAAATCTTGTTCCGAGATCCGGTTGACTCAAACATGGAATGACCCTACGGTCAAAACTCGACCGAACTGTTGAGTCAAAGATAAATCATGAAAATTAGTAGAATATTATTTTAATTTTATCTTGTCAAAGATAAATCATGAAAATAATAAATAGAAAAATAATTAAAAAATAGTTTTAAAAATATTTTAAAATTCTAAAATTTTATATAATTTGATAGAAGATATTATGGTATATATCGTAATATACCGTAATCGGAATAATATCAGTGTTAGAATAAGTTATATTATATTGCGATATTAGTTGATACGATTGAGATCTTTGACGTATTATAAATATCGTATCATTGTAATCATTTGGAACACGAACTATTATCATCAATAATACATTTCTCTTATGCAATTTATCTTCCCTCTATAATCTTAATATGGTATCAGAGCCTCTTTTTTGAGGACTCTAAATTGCTTCCGCTTTCTTGCCGGCGGGTGGAAAACTACGACACCCACCGGTGGGATTTCAATCAAATGCTTTTTTGAATAATTTCTTTAAACAATCTAATTTCCAAAAAAAAAAAATTCCACGTCAAATTGTTCTTCTTACTTTTAGCCGCGTTGGTCGTCCATGCATCCCTCACCCTTGGCCTTATCGTCCAAATAAATTGATCTTATTTTATCTTCTTTGAAATTTGATTTAGTCTTCATATTCGTTCAAGTTGGTACATAAATTGATTTATTTGGAGTCCAAAAAGCTTAACGTTCTCCAAATCTTGAAACTAACGGATACTTTTCCGTTTTACTGAAATTTGTCGGGTTCGATTAGGGTTCCCGCAAACTCATATTCGACAAGTCCGAAAAACATAACGTTCTTGTTCGAAAATTTCTAGCGAGTCTTAATATTCGTTTATCTTACCAACCTTGCGAAGGCGGAGATGGATAATGAAGACGAAGAAATCGATGAAGATTGATTTTTCTTATTTTGATTTTATTTTGTTCAAACTCATGGAAATTTTAACAAATTACCATGAGTTTGAGTCGGAAGTTATTAATACATTATTAGAATTAAAAAACAAACTACAGACGGGGTTAACAACCAAACAAAGTTTCTTCATGAGACGATTTGAGCTGGCAGCTTGCGCGAACATTTCTTTTCTCTTCTTTTTCAATTGAGCTTCAGAGGAGTACCTGCGACAAGACACACTTACGCCACGAGGACGTAGAAGTTTATGAGAGAGAGAGATCTACTTTTTTTGAAAGTAGATAAATTGTGTCTTGGAGATTCATCCCCTTGGCTTTGATTCTTCTTGGAAGTGGTCCTTTTCCATTTCACGCGCGCATGATGAGCATAGGGGTACCTGCAAAGCATAGGGGTAAACTGGGCGCATGATGGTTTTTCAGACGAGTAAATCTTACACTTCTTAGGACTAGCTGAAAAGGTGAAAGGTTCATGGTCATTTGAAATAATCTGGGTTGGAGGGGAAAAAGAAGTAGCGTTTCCATTCACGCAACAAACAGGGACGCTTGGATCATTAGCAGCACCCTTTGAAATAGCATGGTGGATATGAGTATTAGGCAGAGAAAAGTTGTCACAGGTTGAAGACGCGCGGGAAGTCTCGGCCACGCTCGAACTTTTGGTGGGGTTGGCCTGAGTCATGTCTTCATTGATATTATCGGATGGAGTCATGTATTCATTCATTACCTCCATCGTCTTAGATCTCCACTTTCTATGACATCTCCTTTTCTTCTTTTTCTTGCATTTCTCTTTAGTAGTGTCTCTCTCCTTAGAAATCTCACTCTTAAGGATCCGAATTGTTAATGTTGTCAAATCTCGTTTACGGTAGAAACTTATCTGTTTACCATCCATCAACTTTTTGTAAAATTGTTCGGGGATCCTTAGGCTGGAACTACCACATCCCTTTTTAAAGAACTCCAAAACTGACTTTTCTGCACAAATACTTCGAACCTCTGTCTCCTCCATATTCACACTCTCATTATCCTTCATACTCACATCACTTTGATCTTTTATCACCTCCGTGATCACGCTTTCACTATCTTTTATACCCACATCACATGTCGGGACAAGGACATGCTTCTTATTGTTCCCCTCCACGTAATCTTCACTAGCAACCTCCAGCACTCTTTTACCATTTTCCTTCATAAGAAGGTAACCTCTTACCACATCTAATTCCCTTAACACATCCTTATTACTAGGTTCAACATCTAAGGCCTCAACCAAATCTAATTCCGCCTTCGAAAACCGTTTCAACTTTATAGAAGCAACCGCCCTACGAAAGAGTGCCTTAACATTACGAGGAAAAGTGTCCAAAATCATGGAGCACATACCCGAAGCAGCCCTGTATTCTTCAAGTTTCAGGGCACATGCCGCCATATTAGTTAAAAGGGAAATAGCAAGGTCAGCTATTGATTGAATATCTACACCTTTCATATTTCCCAAGCTCAAACTAAGCAATTTACAAGCTTCATCATAACACGCTGCTGCAATATCAAACTCCTTCTGTCTAAAGAAACCATTCCCCTTATCTTTAAGCCCCCTTACCTTATCTAAGGGGCTCGACCCCTGCATATACATAAAACAACCTAGCATCCTATCCCCATCATTCTCCATGAACCCATCGCTAACATGGGCACAAGCAAAAGTTTCAAGAAAATTATAGAGATCGGTAGAAGAAGACATAATACAACTACCGAAGAAACGGATTCCAGTACACGTCAAACCCCAAAAGCCTAAAAAACTAGTATAAACCTCAAGAACAATAACACCTCAAGCGAACAGAACACTAGAGACAAAGATCAGAGCTAGACCAGAACGAGGCAAACTGATAAACAATTACCCCCACAAACAAGTGACGATAAAACGACAGAACTTAACAAACTAGTAAACGATTATTAACAAAACAAAATACAGGGAGGGGAGACGAACAAAAACTGGCCTAGTTGAACGGAACGCAGTACCCAGCACCGGCAAACGCACCAAGACGTTGCACAACGGAAGCTGCGACGATCGAACAAACCACAACCTCCTCGATCGCAAACCGCACTAGACCAGACGATCAATCAATCTCCTCAACTTCGATAACGAAAGCCTCCTGCGATCAAAGACATAGAGGAGCAGAAAAAAGATTGAATAAGAGACCTCGCCGGCGACCTAAAGAGGTAGCCGAGTAGTCGCCGGCGAGGATGGATGGTCGATTTTTTAGGGTTTCTTAATTTGGGGATTTTTGAGTTTTTTCTCTCTCTTTGATGTTGTTACAATACAAGAATATCTTTTTTTTTTTGGCAGCTAATACAAGAATATCTTAAATCACATAAAACGCTGCATTACAAATGTCAAGCTAGTATATATACATATTATTTGCTTGCAACTATGAAAATGTGTGAATTGGAAAAATTAAGGCATTTTTGGTTGTCCAATTCACATGATTTGGTATTCTATGTAATTGGAAACTAGAGCATGGATACGGACCATACAATTCATGTGTGCTAACCAAACGACTTCTGAACAAATACTAAATTGCACAATTTTTTGAGTTTTGAAACTCCTTTGCATGTTTCATAATCATTCTTTTTTGGCTAAATTATTGTCTAAGATAATGCATACACTACCCAAAATTTATTCCAATCGTGATGAGTACATGAAAATTTCCAATCGTAATCAGTACATCAAAATTCATCAAGAATTAGAACGAACTAGACAACCATAGAAGACTAAAAATAACCTAGTCATGACAAATCATGACAAACTGTTATTAGCAGAAACCCAAACACCATGAACCCAATCTTGATGAAGCCTCAAATGAGAAATCAAATACTTACCAAATTCAACCTCACCATTACCTCTCTCAAACCTAACATGATAAAGACTCCCTCTTCTGCCATCATAACCCGTCTTCGTTACGGTCCCTTTCCACCACCCGTCATTCGCGTACGCATCCACCTCCGTCAACAACTCATACCTTTTCAACACCTTTTCCGGGGGAACTGGGCGGAGTTCCGATGCGGGGCGGAATTCTCTTAATGGGTAGATTTCGTCATGACCGAGTAATGTGTTGAATTGAACAATGTATTCGGTTTCATTGGTGCTAATTTCAGAGATAATTGTTGCTGGGAAATATGAGTTTTCGAAACCTTCTTCGTTGCAGCATATTTCTACTTGATCGCCTCTCTTGAATTTTGTCTCCATCTTCTTCTTTTTTACGGCTGTGCGTTCTCGATGATAGCATGAAAGATGGGGTTTTTTGTTTATCGAATTGGGGATTTGGGGGGATTTAGGGTTTATATACTGTGACCGAACGGTTACTGGATTTACTGCCTTATCGATTCGCGTGTGTCGGTTTATTAGTTTGAGGTTTTCCAAGATATTTGTCATCATTGTTTTCAAAGAATTCTTTATCTCCTATTTATCTCCTATTTACTACTTCTATAATATTGAATCCGTTTTTGAAATAAAGTTTAAAAATAAAAGATTAGTCAACTTGGATCGGATTAAAAAACATATATCAAAATGGTGTCCACGTAGACTCGTTTTTCACGAACCTGTTCACAGGCAAACACGCCATACGTATTGGCGTGTTTAGGGGTATAAACACGCCATACGTAATGACGTATTTCATTGTTCACATTTTGTGCAAGAGGCAGTAGCTACTGGACCTGGGAAGGGGAAGACACGCCATACGTAATGACGTGTTTCTAGCCTAAAACACGCCAATACGTATGACGTGTTTCACCAGTCTTATTTTTGGTCCCAAGTCAGTAGCCACTGGACCTGGGAAAGGGAAGACACGCCACTGCGTATGGCGTGTTTAAAGCTGTAGACACGCCAATACGTATGACGTGTCTTTGCAGTTTCATTTTTTTTTTTAAAAAAACAAATTCGTTTCACATAGGCCAAGTCTATTTCCACGATTAAACCTGCAAATTAAACTCAGCAATGCAAACTCAAAGACGCAAATTTGGAGAAAGCTATTGTCTATATAAATAACCAAAATGTCAACTACATTATCCGCACAAGGGATTGGGTTAAAAACTAAGTTTACCATCTAAAATGTCAACTACATTATCCGTCTAAACTAATACATAAACATTAAAGCTTTTTCAAGTCTTCTTCTTCCCTCGGCGAGTGAAATAGCTGTGCCCTTGTGAAGGATCCGGAGTTCCTTGCTCTTGTTCTTGTTCATTGATAGGTGGCATGGAAGTAGTAGGTCGTCGCCGAGAGTATTGTCTCAATTGAGACAATGTGCAATTGTCTTCATCATTCATTGGGTTGACCATCTCTTGACCCGTATTTGCACCTTCTTGGCTTGGACTTTCGGTTTGTTGAAGAAGATGTGAGTAGCCTACATGTTGAAGAGATTGAGAGGAGAAGTCCCTTATGTTAGACACCATGGAGCGGAAATGAGGGGGCACCTCTCCCAAGTTACAGAAGCTACTGACTTGGGACCAAAAATAAGACTGGTGAAACACGCCATACGTATTGGCGTGTTTTAGGCTAGAAACACGCCATTACGTATGGCGCGTCTTCCCCTTCCCAGGTCCAATAGCTACTGCCTCTTGCACAAAATATGAACAATGAAACACGCCATTACGTATGGCGTGTTTATACCCCCTAAACACGCCAATACGTATGGCGTGTTTGCCTGTGAATAGGTTCGTGAAAAACGAGCCTACGTGGACACCATTTTGATATATGTTTTTTAATCCGACCCAAATTGACTAATCTTTTATTTTTAAGCATTATTTCAAAAACAGATTCTATAATCTTCCATATTTTTTAAAACGGATTATTCACCGTCCTTCTTTTTTTTATTTTTTTAAACTTTTAGTCTTATTTTATTTAGGGAATTGATAAATACAATCCTTAAGGCTGTATTTAAGAAGCTAAAAGAGGAAATTAATACTTAATATTGCTATTAATTACATCATTTTTTGTGCAATCTTATCATAAATTCTCATATTAATACCAAATTTAGAAGGTTTTAACTCCTTAAAGACAACCCTAGGGCTGTATTTAACATTACCCATCCATGTCTCCTATTATCAAACTCCACCCAACTCTTTTACTCATATTTTATTGATTTCTTTAATGTTTTGGCCCGCAATTATTGCTTATTTAACTCCTAATTATTCATTCGCCTTAATACTCGTGCCCACAAATAAAGCTATGATAATTGAAGGCGCTACCATCTCAGTTTTCCGGGGTAGTGTTTCAAAACACCAATCAAAGAGAACATGTTATAAATAATATGTTTAATGAATTACATAACCATAAAGAAATGGATAAATGAAATACAACTCGTCTATGACTATATCATCCACCTAGTGGCTATGTACTCGACTCCAAAGCCCGTAGCGCGACCCGAACCCCAATTATGTCAACAAGCAAACTTGTCCTCAACCTACTCCTCATATGACCGGAAATATCATATTGATCGACACAAGCCACCCCGGGAATTAGTGACACTTTACACACAATCCAAACACGTCGGTTTCAATAAATAAATGTAAAACACGACCCAATGTGAAAATATACAATATGCCAATGAAATGCATAACTCATGACAATGCAACACCGCGCAGATACCGGGACACGCCCAGACATACCCACAACCACACAAGTATCTAGACACACCCAGACGTACCCACAACCTCACAAATAGGAACCGGGTCACGCCCAGACTACTAATTCTGTTGGAATCTAATATCTCACTCATAACCTTTGCATTCTATGTAATTGAATGAGAGATATTTTGATTGTGTTTAAAGACTACTAATTCTGTTAGAATTCAGTTTGGATTTGATTTTGCGAGATGTTTAAAAGGAACAAATACTCTTATTTATAAATAGTTAAAGTAAAATTATGTTGTACAAGATTTAACATTTTCTCTCAATGCATTAAATATATATAACTATGACACTTGCTCTTTTTAACATCATTCAGTTTTACTTAGTTGTAAAATAATTTGCAAAACTCATAAGATATGTCTCCGTTATTAAGGGTTCATATAATGTGAGCCGCAACGTACATGTTTATAGAGATAACGTTTTGTATTTAATTAAAAACCGGTTGTGCCTGTAACAATAAAAATAGCTTCTATAACTATGTCATTGCTGTCATACTAATCGATGGCAAAACTTTATGCTAAAAGCACTAATAATTCATCAGTTATCATCTACACCAATCACGATTTTTTTTTTCATCAATGACAACATAGAAGGACTTTTTAACCAACTTAAGGAAATACGGAGTATATTTTTACAAATAATTCTTACGGGAGCCTCGTGCATCGCACGGGCTTTCCAACTAGTTAATTCTAATCCTATGATTAGTTTTATTTGACTAAACTACTAAATAATTAACTGACATGCTACTTCGAAGACGGGCAGATATTTTACTTAGACCCGAGTTCGAGCCTTGCCCCCTACAACCATGTTCTTGTTTATCACACTTGTATCAGGTTGGCACAAGCGTAAGATACACCAAGATTATAATTAGAAAGCAGCATATTTAATCATTTTCCGGTAACAATTGCATTATTGCAAGCTTTAGACATGATCCGTTATGCCCGCAGTAGTTATCTGGTTGAGTAACGTGAAACCAGAATAATCCACTCTCTTCTCTCCAAACTATCCCTCCTTATATAATTCACAGAGCATTATAGAATGTACATACTAGTCATTGTCTAGTCCTGTGCTCCAGTAGTTGTCAACATATAGAATGAAATAGGCCTCGATGTTCGTACCTCCCCGAAGAATTTAAGCGCTTGTACCTTTATTTACCAAAAAAAAATGAATTTTTCATATATTTAACCATGTCAATGAACAATTATCATTTTCTTAGCATTTTTAATTTTGCGAAACTTTCGCTTGTTTAAAGATAACATATTTCTGAATGAGGTCTGGAATAAAGTTATATGAGTAATTATCAACAACAGCAACGAGTTAATATACTCGAAAAACATTCAGTGACTCAACGACGACTTTACTAACTTTCAAAACTTCTAACATAAACAAAAAAATGACGAGTGATTCAATGACTCTAAAGACTATACTCCCTCCGTCCCAGACTCCCAGTCAATAGTTTGCACTTATTATATTTTCCCCTTACAAAATAAAATAAGTGTAAACTATTCATTTGGACAGAGGCCTCTGTAGTACTCAATTAAAGTTGCCGAATCGCGCAAAAAAACCAAAAGCTTAAATTGATGGATGGAGTTTCAAGATCGGTTTTATATTCTAATTGCAACTGTAGGCATCCCCATACATGAATTGAGAGGGGTGTTATTTAAACGTGTGACCTTTTGATCGCATGATGGTTGGAGTTCCAAGATCGGTTTTAGAACTACCGGTAATGTTCAAATAATGAGATAGAGTCAACTAATGACTTTACTTATAATGGACATAAAGTGTGAATAACTTACATGTAATGAAAAAATACTACTGAAACTAAAAGTCGGTCCATCCATAAAAACAAAACGTCCGTCTAAATTAATCGTTAACTCTTTTATATATCACCTATATATAAGAACCATAGATAGTACGTAATTTGAAATCTACATTTTGTTTGTCATCATTTTTGTATCTCATTTATCTCGGTCGATTCAAGTTCAACCATACGATTTTGTGAAAGATGACAACGGTAAATTCATCAAACTTTGATACACAATCTATATTATGTAGGGGTTGCATGTTTGTAAGTTTGTAACCATGCATGTGGTTATGATGGTATTTGTTAATTGTGATGTTTTCATTCCTCAGGTTACAGAGATGAGAGTACACATGTGTTGTGCTGGTTGTGAAAGCAAGATCCGAAAGACGCTTCAGAAGATGAAAGGTTTTAACTATCTACTATTATTTCTACTCTTCAAATTAACCCAATAAAAGTCGCTGTTGAGTTTATGGATCCGGTACTTAAGAGGGGGAGGGGGTGAATTAAGTACCCTTTTTAAAATTAACGTCGAAAAGCGTTCACGATCTTCTTTCTGAAACAGTACTCGGGCTAACTGAACAGTCTCGCTGACTGTTCAGACAATCAGAGTTGTGCTGTACTGTTTGTTTGAACGAAAGCGTGAATGAAAGGAAAACAAATGAAATGCAAAACGAACGAAAAACAGAGTGAAAACAGGGA
>JAGPOY010002552.1:0-14629 GCA_018983105.1 Silene uniflora | reverse complement strand
CAATTTCCTTCACCTCAGGGTCAAAATTTTCATTATGGTTCTCTTTTTTGCTAATTTCTTTGCTCAAATCTTGAGCGATGTCTGTGTTTTCTCTCAACTCGCAACATAAGCTTTCTTTTTTACTGATTTTTCGCTCTTCGTCTTTCATATTTGAAGAAAGAATGTTGGTGTTCTTCAGAGTAGGAAGAGTTTCAACAAGGGTGGACATTGTTCTTAGCTTGGACGTACACTTATAATTTACTCAAGCACAATACAAGGAATAAGAGTGTTTATTCTTGTATGCTACAAAGTTGATATTGGCCTCTATATATAAGCCTTAAGTTGCTAGATTTGGGATTTATCTCATCGGTCCCAGTGAATATTTACATTGAAAATTAAAGTAAACGTAAACTATTTATTGAGACAGAGAGAGTATTTTATTACGGATATACAGTGTATTCCTTTACTCCTTGACAATAAGTTGGGAGAATATTGTATGCTCGTAAGAAATTGTGAGCTTTATAAAGCATACAAATTCTTGTATGAGGCGGACATGTTAGTTTTAAACTTCAATCGAGTCAAACAGGATAGTTGTGACAAAAGCAAAATGTAGGAATTAGTAAACTGCTAATCTCATCTTTCTACGTGGGGTGCTATTTTTCCCATTCTAATTTTTATACGGTTAAACCGTCTTAAGATAGACTAAGGTCATATTGCTTAGTTTTAGCTCATTTCTGTTCAGTTTAGCTTCATTCGGTTCTACTCAATTCAGCTTAACTCCATTCATTAAATTCAGCTCAGTTTAGCTTAGCTCCATTCAGCTCAATTCGATTTAGCTCTTTTCCGTCTAACTAGTTATTTTGATGAGCAAAGTTATTATGATCATGATGAAAGGGATGCCATGTGTGTTTAAAAGTTGTTAAATTGCTTTGAAAGTAAGGCAAGAGGCTAAAGCATGCACAAGAAAAGGGTAGAAAAGGGAACATGCGAAGGATGGAGGAAAATGGTTAACACTTGAAAATGAGCTGCAAAAATTACAAAAGTTAGGTAGCAATCCCAAGAACAAAAACCACAGTACATATTTGCTTATGATTATGGTTATTGATTAATCTTAGATTCTTCTTAACAACTGACCCTAATTATGATGGGAGGCCCAAATTAAAGGGAAAGATTAGGGGTCCATGAACGCATTATCTTTTGCTTAATTGCACGGCTAAAGTTATTGATTTTGAAGTTTTTTAATGTGCTAAAATGTTCAAGATTTATCATTGGTTTAATTGGAACCTCACTTTATTTGCATTTAACTTGTCAAAATCGTGATTTTAATCGATTTTGATGTTACTAGGGTTTGAACCTAGGTCATGAGTACGGTCTACTCATGACTACCAAACAAGCTAGTTGACATTGCATCTTAGATATTAACTGTAACACAAAAACACAGCCTTGTTACGGTTTTAAAGGTTAGTAGACCATACTTTGATATAGCACCAGCTGCATTTATTGTAAAATGATCGATGTTAAGCCACAACAACCGATTACAAGACCACGTCTTAAATCGAGACTATACCATGCTTGCAAACAATAGTGGAGCCGGGAGTTGAATTCAATGGAGGCGAACAGGTAATAGTATAAGGGGAACTCGAAAAAATTTGAAAAGTTTAACTAAAACCCTTGATGTTTTCAACCGCCAGCGAAAGCGAGCGCCCAGCTACTAGCCCTCGATTTAATACCATTGCTTGCAAATAGATCTTACTAATTAACTTGTAATCATTAGTTTAGTAGTCCTCTGATAGGTTAGTCGGATGTGGACATGTTATGGTAGACATAAACACTGAGCAAAAGTAGTTAAAACTTGGAAGTGCACACAAAAACTTATTCGGAAGTGAGTTTGCTTTACTTGTGCTGCCGTAAGATGGTGATTCAATTTTCCATATACAAGAGTTTGTTCCCATATTCTAAGGAATCATACTTCTACTTTCCGTCGTCACTTAATCACATTGTTCGGTAATGCAAATTGGGAGTAGTATAATATAAGTTGTTCTGCTTGATTATGACACAAAACTGCACTTCATGGAAAAGTTTTATCAAGCATTCAAACAGAAACAAAGACATGAAAACACGACTTTGTGTTGACATAATGACCCGGGTTTAAAACTCATCAGTATCCAAATTGTTATCGCGGCTCTATTTAAACCAAAAGAAATTAGAGCATCAACCTGAATTCATTTCCCTTAGACAAAGCAAATGGTCTTGCGGAAAAGGAAACGGGTTGACCCACAAAAAGGACTCAAGAATCTTTCGCTGTTTGTTTACTCATTATACGAACGGCAGCAGACAGGCAGCATGCGATTGGGACCAACTTAGACTATAGCCCTCACCTACACCCTCCCACACACACAAAAAATTATAAAAAAAATCTGGTACAATAAAGGTTAAATAAAAGAAAGAATCAATTTGTTAACAAAAAAATGACATTCTAATGCCTCGTCGGTTCTCGCCTACGATGAGGTTAGGAGCTCAGGTGTACAATCTACTCTTTTGATGGATAGAAGAGGTTATCTCCGGATGACTCATAATAATGAAAAATGTTGGAAATTGCGACCGGAGATAACTTGGTGGAAACATTTTATTCCATCTTATTCCAAAGTTAAAACAAATTGATTAAAAGAACAGTGCCTATTTCAAAATCCTAGAAGACAACCTTACATCAACTAAATAGCTCTCTTAAAGTTAACAGGAGTCGCAACGAAAAGTCGAGAACATAACAAGATATTGATTAAAAGATGCATAAGTTATTTAGAGGGCGACATACATACAGAAACAGCAAATCTAATGAGGTTGAGGACGAGTCTGGACAATGTAAACGTCATTGCCAACTAAGCAGCCTTCGACATCCTGGGGCCCTCCGAATTTCCTCTCTAGAAAATACCCGACAGCGCAGAGTCTCTGACCGACTTGCCTCCTATAAACAGGATCGATGGTCAGTGGTTTCTTGCTGTAGTCAACGGTCAACTGAATTACTTGACCATCTCCCACTCTTGCTTTTCTCACCACCATCTCCTCGCTGAAATTTGCAAATGCCGTCGTCTTGACAATTCCGTCAAATTTCCCAGCTAATAGGCGCCATGGAGTTCCCCTTGTGCCTGAAGCTAGGGTTTCCCCAAGACCAGGAGCAATCTCGGCCTCAACCACATCTTTGTTATTGTCAGTTGGTGAAAGGGTGTGCAATACAAATGATATCTCTGGAGAAAGCAGTTCTTGGACCAAGACCGCCATTTGGGCCTCCTTTTGGGCCACTCCTGCTGCCCGGCGACTAAGGACTGCTCGCCGGGTGTATAATGAGGCCCATACCCTGCTTACTGCATTTCCAAAGACAGACGGGTTGGATGGGCTGACATTTGGGATGGATTCATAGAGCCCGGCTGCTGACATTCCAGCCAAGTCCTCAACATTAGCACTAGATCGAACGATTAAACGAGGGGAGCTGGGAAACACTTGTGATATGCTCTCAATGATGTCATCCGAGAGCTGTAGGGAAGAGATTAACTCTTGAAGCTCACTACATAGCTTGTCAAGAGCTCCATCTTCAACTTGTGCATCTTCTATTTGTGCTATGTAAGATTTATAGGCTTCCAGGGACCCACTAGCCTCTATGGCTGATTCCATAGAACCGTATGGGATAATGGCTCCTGCAGGGGCCTTGAAAGAAGCAGGCACCCCAAACTCATTGTAAACTGCTAAAACGGCAAGCATGTTTATAGCAATTAGAGGCGATACCAAGAGCGGCCAAAAAATAACATCCTATTCCTTAGCAGATCAACAATTCAACATGCAAGCACTTGGGGTCCACAAACACACTACTGGAAATCTGATTTTTTGTGTAATTTTTCACCTTTTGTGCTAGAACATGTTAAATATACTGTATGATGTTTGTATAATCATAGCCTTAATATTTAGACGGGGCATAGGAAACAACACAACCTAGGTCCGTCGATGGACTTAAGTTGAGTACTATTCTTTCTTTTGGTATCCCTTTATAGCACCACAAGTAAACAGCGGGAAAACTGCGGATTTTTTTCCCTTTAAAATTAAAAGTAGCCTAACCTTTGACAGATGCTTCGGATAGAGAAGCCAAGCGTCCACAAGCAGCAGCCTTTGCTCCACAAGTACTCACTTCAGCCTCGGTGAGTGGTATTATGCCTTTGGATGGAATCACCTGAACCAAAAGTTTTTGCATTTTATCAACAAAATTAATGACGGCTGGAATCACCTGAACGAAAATTATTATCCTTTATCAACAAAATCACAATAAAATTCTTTTGTCAAAAGGCGAGTACGACACAGGCATCTTCAAGAAAGAGACTAATTCAGACCTTGTTTAAATGTGGCACTACGCCTTCTGCAGGGTCCACCTGAGGTGATTCCTGACGTTTTTCCTCAATTGAAGATGCATTTTCTAAGGAGGCTTCAAGCCTGGAAGTAATGTTTTTCGTGGAAGCATAAGGTTCTTTATCAGGAGATGCTTTCTGTATTACAACACCTCCTGACGATGCTTCAATCCTGGAAGAAACCCAAACACCGTTCAGACTTCGGAGAGGAGAGGGGAATATAGACATTTTACACTTATAGTTACTCCCATTTGAACTCAAAGTAAGAGGCAGTGGCGGATACATATTATATGGCCAAGGTTCATTAAACACTGGAAAATGTGTTTATTCCTCGCTTCTTCATAAATATCAAATTTAACATATTTGAATAATAATCAGTAAATATTCATCAGGACCATGGAAACAAAATTTTCCGAGTCTGCCACTGAGATGAGTGTAAACACTATTACGTCTTAAAGAATCACTTCAGAGGGAATTTTTAATAAGATGACCTCACGAATTGTCCGTCAAGCGTCTTTACATTATCAACTGAATCATCATCATCGCAGGTGACAAAGACAACCTTCTCCTGCACATAGATATCTAGGCTGTTATTTTTACTTATGGGTATATATTGCACTGAGGCAAAAGTAAAAGTAGAGTTTGACTCACTTGTCGAGCTCGGACACCAAGATGAGATAAATGAGGCAGCTCTTGCAGGAGGATGATAGCAACTATATTAGTTCCTGCAGCTGTAACCTGTCAAATAATTCATTCGCTACATTTAATCTTCAGGGTGTTGAGCATGTACCAAAAACTTGAAAAGGAGTTAAAATCAAACCTCCTCATCTCCATCAGCATTTTGGACAACAAGAATTACAGGTCCTTGAATGGATGAAGGAAGTGAGCCAGGGACAATGCTGTCAACCTGATTACAGAGGAAGTCAACATGAGCACAAGTAAACGAAATTAGGAATATTTAACACGATAGTCACACCACAACACAAGGATAGACAAGAAAATTGTGAAATAACTAATAAGTATGCCACAACAAAGTGGAAGAACTTATTAAACAAGTTGGAAACCAGTCCACTGCTAATATAAGTCCGTCAAATCACAAGCATTAGCTTAGTAAGTTTTCCACTTTGTCTATCCCAAATCTAAACTGAACATAAAAACCATGCGCTGAATCATTTAACTCAAGAGACTTCACATGGCCTATTCTATCTCTTATTTTCCCCAATTTCACAAATTATTGATATTATTATTGTAATTATCATCATCATCATCATCATCATCATCATCATGTCTTGTTCTTCACCATCTAGACATTGATATTGTTCCTTCTATTGGACATGAAATAGAACAGTGTTTTCAAATGTCAATGGGTGAGTTTTCAGCCTCAACAGAAGCTGCTGTTGTACCGTGAACTTTGCTACAAAACCTTTTTTCTATAGAACAGCTCTAATCTCTAAGCCCATATCTCATGTTCCAAACAACAACTTACTACAGCAAAGCCGCTGTCCCAACAGAATGTGGGATCACCTAACATGAGTTATTATATAGAATTCTTAAAATGATTTTTAAAGAAAATAAACTGAAAAGCAAAGAGCGGAGAAAAAAGATACAAGATGAATATATATAGATATATGAACTCAAGCCCAATCTTTCAACCCAGAAGCACTTTACTAGAATAGCAAATTTTAGGAAGTGCTATACTAGGTAGCAGCTCATGAGTAGGTACCTGAACAATTGTTCCTTGTGCAGTTCCTGGAACAATGACATCCCAACCTTCAGATGCTAATGAGCGCCTAATTGCTTTTAGAAGAAGTGTGCTAAGTTTTGACACCTGAAAAATTACGCTGGAACATAATGTTACCAGAAAAGTCAGTTTAACATCATAAAATAATATTAAGAAAATCATAAGCAATATAAAAAGAATAATATTATATTACAGTTTGCCAACAATCTTTAATACTTGGTGTCGATTCATCTTACCCAGCACGAATCTCAGCCTCTGTGAATGTCCTCACACTATTCTCAGCAATTCCAAGAGCATTTCCTAGCATCTGCGGAGTTAAATAAAAACAGTATAAATACAACTTTAGTTATCCGCTTGTAGCATGTTGCGACAACTCACTGAGGTCCATGATAAATGTTTATGTTACTTTGTCACTTCATTTTGGCTGCGGCTAGTGCGTCACGTATTCGACGTTACACTTTCGCACTTCAATTTAGGACAAAACATGGATAAAATTTTTTCACAGAATAGTCGCGTTTGACACTCCAATATTATCACATTTGATACTTGCAGCTGAATGACATTAACAGAAAATTCATTTATACATCTCCTGACCACTTCAGCTTTTATGCCAGAGATAAGAAACTCAAAGAAGTTTTTGCATTCATTTTTATGTTTTCCATGAGAAAAGATAAACTAAGGACAAAAATAACGACAATTATGAACATCACATATATAACTTTTCTTTCATTTTTATGTTTCCCATGAGAAAAGAGAAAATATGGTCACAAATAAGGATAGCTATTCAGAGAAACAATTAGCCATTCTACCTGAACTTTCTGGGGGAATATGTCAAGAATGGAATCAGAATATTCTTCAGTCAGCCTCCGTGATCTATCAAGGGTAGCTTTAAGCCTTAGAGCCCAAGCCGTCTTACTATCTTCACTTCCTTTACACGATATTCAGAGTTGCAGAAGACACATAAATATAATCGTTATACCACAAGGCTTATATAAGTAACTATAGAGAGAAAAATAAACACACCTTCACTTTCAGAAAGACCTTTCTCCTTCCAAGCAAGAAGTTCATTTGAACAGGCGATACATTCCTCTGGCTTCCAACCAGAGAGTCCAAGCTGACGAATTCCAGTAGCAAGAGCATCAAGTGGTTGATTCCATGACGCCACCTTCAAAGACTCAGTAGTATCAGCGAGCCAACTTGCTCCTCCCAAAGCCTCAAGTGTATTGAGAAACCTAGAGAGCAGAACATGAATATATTACCCTAAATGGCACAAGGGTTTACAGTGGGAGAGAACGGTAAAGCACCTAAGCAAGTCAGGCTCCATAAAGATGACTTTCTCTTATCATGGTTCTCCACAGAAACATTAACATATAAACTTATGCATTTGACATCATAAAATGGCCTGATATTCATAATTTCTGTTCTTTGTTAAAACCTTAGAATCTATTCATATTTTTAATTACTTCCCACCTCTTGAGTATTAACGAAGGAAAGATGACGCTTAAATGTTGACTGCCTTGATGCGATTTACAATTTGATGATGGAAGTAAGAAGTTTCAATTATTTTGGCTCTGTAAAGTGGTCCAAGCCCTATACCAGAAGGAGTTTCAAAGTGATTCTCAACTCCAGATAAGTAGGTTATACGCCACAAAACTTTACTATATCCTTTCAACACTTGACAGGCAACCAAAAATAGATTCAGGATAGTTGATGGTACCAGCAAACGTGCTATGAAACTGCCACGCTTGAACAAGTCATGATAAGAACAAAGGATAATCTTCAAGAAGTAGATATGTTTGTTTACAGATAAGCGCTTATAAGTAGTGAGAAAAGAGGAGGTACCGGCTTAGAAGAACAAAACAATAATCCTCAAGGCCAATCTCACAAAGACGCCACTGCAAAGAATTAGAAGAAATAGAAACATCAGACCCTATTATTTAAGAGAGGACCAATATTTTAAAAATATATTTGGTAATTCTAACCTTTTGACGCATTGCTATTGCTGAATCAGGGGCATCATTACGAAGGCCACTACTAAGCCCCTTTACAAGGACCTCCCTCAGAGAACCCAAAGAAAGCATGGCATCCAATAACTTATCAGCTTCTTTATCTGAGGGCCCTTCCAGATCATCTAAGTTCTGTACATGGATAACATGTAAAATATTGATTACATCAAGTTTTCAAGCCCACGGAAGCATCACCGCTTTTTTTACCAAGTCCAAGTCTAGAGTTAATTTAGTAAGTTAAAGATTGACACAACCAAAACAGCAAGGAAAAGTGAAAAATAAAAAACTGTCATGCTGAAAATTATAAAGATAATTTACATTCTAAAATTTACCTTCTTCAGCCGCAAAAAGGATGTAAGAGCAGATGAGCCTTTTTCATTCAGTGACTCTTTGATGGAGTCCAGCTGTTCAACAAGACTACAAACAGAAAATTAAGTCAGGAAGCTTCCAAAACTTGGAGTGCGTGTACATTCAACAACTGCTTCTGGTTGCTATCAGTGTCTGTTTGTGCCAGAATAAATTTATGACATTTTAATCAGATTAGCATTTATGTAGGAGAATAAGTTTAATCTTGCAGTTGCAGTGATACCCAAATACAAAATGAAAAGCTTAAACATTTCAACAGCATTGGAGCCAAAAACTAATGCTTTATGAGAAGCAGATGTCCTATATTCATAAAGATGCTGAAAGTAGAGATATCATTGTCAGAATGAAAAATTTCACTACAAAAAGAGCATGAATACAAAAAAAGTTGCAAAACTGCAGGCCATATATTAAAGGCAGGACAGCTTACCTTCCAGCATTGAAGAAATCCTTTAGTTCTTGATGAAAAATCTTGAATTGTTCCACGAATGCATCACTATATTGTCCAGGAGTTTTAGTAATTCTTGCTAGCATGGCTTCTGTAGAAACCAAATCCTCTGGTCCTGCATTTCGATGGAGCTTGTTTTGTATAGTATGCTTAATTTGTTGCTGACATTAAGAGGGAAAAAAAAAAAGATATGACAGTTATCAGACAATGATTACTAGCTAAACCTTAAGCAATATGGATTTCATAGAGTGATAAACAATTTATAACCTTGAGATCGTGAGGGATATCATTGCGATGAGCGATATCTCGTATTCGAGTTAAAGGAACAGATGCAGTGAATTCAGCTTTAAAGGATGGCAAGGAGGGATGAATCTTACGAATAACAAGCATTTCCTGCAGAGTAACGGAAGAAAAATAAACAGTATAAGACACAGAGAATCGCATGCTGAAGAGAGTAATCCATACAAAACATTGAAACCTAGTTCAACTGATTTCTGGTCAACTCAGCAACTAGAGGTGAGACAACCCAAACCAAGCACCAATAACTCTCGTAGTCTAATGTGACCTTTACTACAGTACGATTTCTTAGTTTATTTAAACTAAAGTTACATACATAAGTATGTAGCCGCACTATTCTATGGCTGTATTCAAGTTTGCTGGCTTGGTAGTTATCTTTAAGCAATTAAGCTTCCTTTAACTTTTGAGTGCTGAACATCTCACTATGCAACAATATAGTAAAGGTTCATGCCGATTAACAAGCATCAATAACTCTCGTCGTCTATTGCGACCTTCACTACACTACGATTTCTTAGTTTATTTAAACTGAAGTTACATATTTTTAAGTATTTAACCACTCTTCTTTGGCTGGATTCAAGTTTGTTGGCTAGGTAGTTATCTTTGAGTTTTCTTTAACTTTTGAATGCAAAACATCTCTCTATGCAATAATGTAGAAAGGGTTCATGAGGATCAACAAAGTGGTGCCACCCAAATACCATAGTGCATAACTGTAGCCAAAGTGACCCATAAATGGCAAAAGGCTTATTGCTCAGCATATAGTAGACTGATTGCTCAGTGCAAAAAATTGAGCTTCTTGTTTGTGGATGACAATTGTGGGCACTTAATGTCTGTAAACTTACAAATATTAAAAATGACAAACTTTTCACAAAGACTAATTTAACGAGGCAGCCAAAGTGGCTGAATGAATACAGCATGTCTAGGACGACATCTGTTCTTTATGCCCAAAAGAAAGTTTTTGTTGGCACAGGTAGCAGAGTAGCAGCAATTACGTTTACACAGGAACCTAAAGACAGTTACATCACTTGGGGGTTTTATCATCTCCCCTGACGTACTCATCAATTCCAAACATCTACCCTTTATGTAGCCTTCCAAAGACACAAGGTCAACACTTACACTCAAGGGACTTGCAGCAGGAACTCATCAAGGAGTGGGGTCAAGAGCGGTAAATAGCATGTCTCAATGTAACATTGAGCAACAGCCAACATCCATTGCTCAAAATCTCATTAAGCCATCATACAGAAAATAGCAAGTCAGGCATAACAATCCAAGGACTCCCTAGACCCTAATGCTAGACACTCCTTGGTCTTATTAGAGAAATACTCCGTACAATTTACTACCTGAGGTGAGGCATCATTCCTTCCTGAAATTCTTTCTAGCTCGCGAAAAATGAGCCTAGAGATCTCAGCATGCCTGTTTGGACGATGATGACCACCATCTTCAAAGCAGGGTATTTGCCCAGTGTTTATCCACTGCATGAGGAAGACAGTCCATGATTATAAGCTTCCATAGCTCAATCTGACAAGGGTATTTTCGCATGACCAGAGAATAACAGACCTTGAGATAGATAGCAGAAAGTGTAAGAGCCTCCAACCGATCATTTTTATCAAGATTTTCAACCACCAGTTCACGGACAACTTCAAGCTTGCATACAAAAAACATGCACGATTAGGAAATCTCATCGACATTAAAAATTATCTTTTACAAGGATATGTTTTAAGAATCACTGTATATCCAAGTGTCGAGACAGCATCAACATGTAACACATACATGTAAACAACCATTCAAAACTTCTATGCTTGACAAACATGATTAAATTCTTATCTTGAACTTTAGGTAAATGAGAGTTGTCGTCATAATATATTAGCCTGAATCATAACTTTCTAGAATAACTTTCAGAATAAGCACTAAATTAGTACCTTTCGCCACCAATTCCTTGCATTTTTGTCATCTTGAACCAACTTTAAAGTCAAACCTGCAAGACCATCAGTGTTCCACTTTCTGTCACTTTCCCTATTACCATGCTCATTCGAGTGCATGAATGTAGCAGCTTGTCCCTGCCATTGATCCACAAAAGGGCTTGTCCCACCCGATTCATCCTCAGTAGCATTGGTGACAAGGGAACCATTTTCGACCACAGCCTCACCAAAGTCCTGAGTGTCACCTGATTCAGCAGGTAACAGCTCCAAAACCTCGGTTGTTTTATCCCAGTGGCAAACCAACGAAAATTTCCCTTCGTTCGGAACCTGAAGAACGCGATTGTTCCCAGATTCCCAATTTAGGTTCTTATCATTCCCCGTGATTACAAATTTGAACTCAGTCGACTCTCCTCCACTAATCTCTGCATTGCAGATCCATCCATTCTCCGTCCAATTCATTGAGACTGGCTTCTTCCATGATCCCAACCCTGCGCTCGACCCAAATATCACAACGCCCTCTCCAAATTGCACTTGATGCTCTAACAAAATACTTAGTTGCACCTTTCCATTCCCTTTCTTTTTGCTCTTTAACTCCTCTTCTTCCCTGCCACCAAAGCCATGTTAGCTGTCTACTTCAGAAATTTTACATGATTATTCGACCAAATCGAAGGTGACACTGGAAGTTGATCAAGCTATTTGAGTATTTGACCACTAAATTTCTGTTTTTTAAAATCTTACTAGCTGTTCTTTTACATATTAGCGGATATCATATCTTCAATCTGTCAGTGGCAACCTCCAAACTCAAGAAATATTTTCCGACAAAGTTGATACAAAATGCGGCTCACCTAATAACATTGCATGAACGAAAAGTAATCAACAGATAACCACTTCTAGGTACATATTACAGAGTAATTATTTACTAAACAAATCGAACAAATTTGATCAGTGATCATGCTCACTCAAAAAAATGTTGCATTACAAGAGTGATACATGGTCAATCAAACCAAATTCTCAATTTCCACAGCTTATATAAAGTCAATCATTCTTTACTCCCTCCGTCCCAATGAATTCTTTACGTTTGCCTTTTGCATAGAGACCAATGTATGAAACAAATGTACAAAGTTATCCCTTAACTTTCCTCTTCTACTGTCTTAGGATCCACTTACACATGTTTTTGCAATGGCTCTTTAGTAATGATACAAGCTAAAGACATGCTAAAAATAGAACTGTCCTAAAGAATTGACTAACACACCTTTAAAAGTACGAGTGATATGTAAATAATTGACCGGGACTGAGGGAATAATACATTATACTTTACACTCATGACTCACCTCAAGTTCACACACAGAGACCGTCTCACACAAGTATTTGAAGCGCGATACTAAAACAAGCTAAAAACATCACAATCTAAACAAATTTCAACCATCACATATTCCAGTGATCATGCCGAAAATGGGGAATTTCAAAACGAAAGCGAAACGCAAGCAAATTTTCTCAAATAGTAACAAATACAGTATATTTAACAACAACATCAAAACGGAATCAATACCTGGTTTCGACGGCGGAAACGCCGCGAATAACCGAACAGCGCTGAATCGTGCTCTTAAAAGGAAGCCTGAAGAACTTAGAAGGAAGAGAAATCGAAGTCTTCAAAGTACAACAATGGCGACGCCGTAATTGAGGAGGTTTAGAAGCAATAGTATAATTATTACGCCATTGAATTACATGAACTCCATCCATTTCTTGCTAATTATGGAATTAAAATCACTATAATTATTAGTATGTGTAATTACGATAATAATTGAAGTGAAAGTGAGTGCAACAATGGAAGGTTTATAGTGAGGTTTAGAAGAATGATGATGGTGACGGAGGAGGGACGGAGAGGTGCGAATTCCAATGGTGAATCTGAGTAATTTGCTTACCCAAAAATGGAGATTAAATGTATTTATTTGTCTGGTTTTTGGCGCTGCTTAATTAATGATGGACCGCCCATTTTTCCACTAATATCAAAATTGTAGCTCACGTGGGCCTTGTGGTTGTGGTTTTTTATGAATGTCATTGTGTTGTTCTTCGTTTTTGGGTAAGTAGATATTTAAACTCGTTTCTTGTTTCGATTGCGTTTTTGGGTACTATTATCAACTTTACAGCCTTACAGAGGTCGGCCACCTCAATTAGCAAATACCCAATTTCACCTAGGCCACATTATTCATCGATACAATCAAGGGTATTGTGCGTTTTATACTCGTTACAGTATATATTTTCGCTTTTCATTTCCTGAATTTATGTTTTTTTTCTCTCGATTCCCCGTCTTTGTTTTCTCTTCTCGATTCACCTTCTCTTCATTTATTATCGGGTATACGGTTTTTGGAACTCTAAAAGTTACTACACTGATACGATTTGGTTTAACCCGTGTACGATTTCAAGTACTCGGTTAAAACGGATATACGAATCACGAGTAACCGAATTTGTTCTTAATGATTTGAGTCGTTTAATGTTTAAAATGCAAGAAACTCAACCTTAGCGGATCCTTACGAAGAGTGGCTCATTCTTGATTGTCTACCGTGATTGGCCCATTAGAAAGCGTGGTCTGAGTGTCTCACCCATCACCATAGCTCATAGTCCATTAATGTTATTAGGCCACCTTTATTTGTAATTTTTTCACCAAGATTGGCAACCTAAAACCCAGATAAAAAAAGCCAACTAATTTTGGAAAGTCAAACAGTTCCTCGATCTTGTAAAAACATCGAGGGAAGTGGCAAATTGCCCTCAAACGTTTGCTCCACACGTGCTATTAACTCTCGTTACTTTTAAAATGAGCAAATTAGCCTCAAACGCTTCTCTTAATGTGCAATTGACTCCACTTACATATTTGATATTTCCATCAATTTTATCGCCAAAAAATTTTGACGTGACACCGGAAATAAAAATATCTTAATTTAATTAACGCATCCATTCTAAAAATAGAAGTTTATGTGCTAAAAATATAAGATCAATTACTTTTTCTATGTTTTCTTATACTAGTCCATCTAATGACCCACTTACCAATTGTCCTGCTTACTTTCCCCATCTCTCCATTGTGAATTATCAAGCTGCTCTAGGACCTCCTAGCTATTCTTAAAATTCATTTAACATTCTCTATTGTTCCCATCTGCTATATTTTGGTGCTCACAAATTGAATCCAAATGAAACACAAACGGATAAACTTCAAAATTTTGAGGGACAAATCAACCGGCAAACATGTCATCCTCTTAATTAAATGTTTATTTCAAAACTTTATTTTCATATTCATTCAAGTGCATCTTTTTTAGCGGTAACCAATTTATGATTGATAGGTTGGGCAGATCCAAGGATTGATTTCTCTCAATCGATTATCTGTTTTTTATCATGCAAGATGACAATAATTGGTATGTTCATGGTTTTATGCGAGTTAATATTAATATCCCCACGAAGGAATAGTAATTATTAAAAGCTAATATCCTAATCAATAACTA
>JAGPOY010002550.1:0-13221 GCA_018983105.1 Silene uniflora | reverse complement strand
TTGGTTGCCTGCATAAAAATGGGTGAATTAAAAAATCTCATGATTTGAAAAACTGGGAGATGTTTTTTTTTTTTTTGGATGACGTGGGAACCCGCAGCCGCTACCTTTGGTGCGNTTTTTTTTTTTTTTTGGATGACGTGGGAACCCGCAGCCGCTACCTTTGGTGCGCACTGGGTAAACCCCCGAGCATACGTGATAGCCTGCAAACCACGTACACCAGGTTAACCACCCGAAAGTGACATGGTCGAAGTCTATTAGGCATGGACTCAGGCCAAGAATGCTCCACAAGATTGCTCTTGGGGAGGCTTGAACCTGGGTCTCCTGGGAGTTTCACCCAAGTTTTAACCACTAGACTCCACCCTTGCGGGAAAACTGGGAGATGTTTGGTTACCCCAAATCATGAGATTTTTTTTTTCTTAGGAGTTTCAACTCCTCCATAATGGAGGAGTTATAGGTAATTGGAAACTCCTGTGTTAACTCAACTCCCGTAAGACAACCAAACGAGTTTTGGGCAATTCACATGAATTAGCAAATTCATGTGTGTTGTAAAATCATGGAAAATTAATTCACGTATGACAACCAAACGAGGTCTAAGTGGAAAGTTTGGTGTGAATTGGAAGGATAAAGTTGATGACAAATGTATAAATAGACGATAGTTGTAAGGATTATATGGTCAAGCTTTTTACTAAAAATCGAGTTTGGTGTGCATGGTCCACATATAGTAAGCGAGAAGTTTGGTGTGAATTTGACGGAGTAAGTAATCCATACTTACTCTATCAAGTTGCTCTCTCCGTTTTATTGAATAAGGCCCATGAATTCACCTTTTTAGGAGAGAAGTGGGTTAATAGGGTTAATTCAAGAAAATTGAGGGATTAACTTAACTTCAAGTACCAATATGCTTGGAATTGGTTTAGTAATGTGAACACTATTCAATTTACAAGTTTCAGGTAGTTCACCATCGGGAGGATGTGTAGCTGAAAAATAATACTCCGTATTGCTTAAAATACTTTCACGATGACAAGTTAATTAAACTACAATATAACGTAGGTTATCATCGATCCAAGTGAAGTGCATATTATCTAAGAACTAGCAAAAACCTTGTTTCATCTATTTAACTTAAAGCCTATGTGATCTGTTATAATCTTTTAACAACATATTCCGTACCATTTTAAAATAAAAAACCCAATTGTAATTGAAGTAGCCTAGGCCCTAGGGAATATATGCTTGACTTATATAGTTGTACATACATGGCCAACTGGATTAGAGACCGGTCGGATCATTTTGGGTTTTCAAGATTTTAGTTTAAATTAAGTCGAGTCTGATCATTTCGAACGGGTAATGATGAGCGTGTGTAACAATAAACATCTAGTCGATGTAAATTAAGTTGATCAATACAAAATGTGAGTCAACCATAGATTTTCAGTTTGAGTATTGATCGGATAAAAGTATTGGGTCGGGTTATTGAAATGGAGTCGATTTTAAGTGGTGTACGTGGGCCACAATGGAGACACACATTGGCGTGGAATATCAAATAGACCAACAATGGTGCAAGTGTGAGAAATGATGAGCACATCACAGAGTCACACATAAGAAAGGAAAGTTGAGAGCACTATCAACCAATCACAAACAGTCCAACAGGCAACACAACAGTATTCCTATTCAAAAAGATGCGATTTTGTAAAGCCTATCATCGCATACCTTTCCTCGCACTCTCTTCTTCAACCCATCAATGTCATCATCTTCATCTTCGTCCTTCTAATCTCTCTACACCTTCATTCCTCTCTCCTTCTCCCTTCAATTTCCCAGCAACCCTCAATTCTTCCCGCCATTTTAGGACTGTTTCTTCTCTTTCAAGGAAAACTCCTTTTGGTAATAAAATGACTACTACTAGTAGTAGTAGGATTCATAATCTTGTTCCTCTTCAAGCTGTTTCTGCTGAGAATAGTTCTATTGCTGCAAATGGGTTTAATGGCTCTGCTTCTAATTTCAATTATGATCAAGGTTTCTTCTTCTCCTTCTCCTTCTTGTTGTAATTTAAGTTTTTTTTTTTTTGGGGGGTTTTGTTTATTTATGTTATATGGGAATTTGTTGAATTAAATTAGCTACGAGTTTAATAGAAGAATTAGTAATTGTTGATGTTTATTTGGGGTTCAACTCGGCGGAGCCAGGATTTTCCGTTAGGGAGCGAAAATTTGGAACTAATGGAATAAGGTATACTCAAAAAAATCGAATTCATTGTTCAAGGGGACGGCCGCCCTGGCTAGCCAATTAGGTCCATTATTGGGTTCAAGTAGAGGTTTTGAAGGTGTTCTTGATGATGAATTGGGACTGCAAAGGAAGCATTGAATTGGGTAGGAGTAAAGTTGATGAATGAGTGTTATTGATGTTTATTTGGGGTTGAAATTTGTTGGAATTTTGGCAGCGGAAAACAGTGAGCTCCATATTCTCAACATGGATGATTTTGTTTATATGTTTTGGAGGGTAGGACTTAGGACTGTAGGAGTATAATAGAAGAATTAGTATTGGTTGATGTTTGTTTGGGATTGAAGTTGAGGTTTTGAAGGTGTTGCTCATATATTGGGATTGTAAAGGAAGTATCTTTTGATGGGTAGCAGTAGCGGAATCAAGATTTGTAGTTAGGTGGCAAAAATTTCAGGGGGTGAAGTAGTATGGCAATACCGTAAACTAGCAGAATTATCGAAAATTTTAATTACGAATTTCAAATTTGTCACTGTTTTGAGGTTTAGGGCCGATGCTAGTCCCCCCTTGGTACTTATGTATGGAAAGCCTCTTCTTTTTTTAAGAAGTTAGTGTAGAATGAAGAATCGAAATTGAGTGAGGATTGTATTTGGCCATTTGGGTTAGTAAGTTATTTCGTCGAATTAGATTTGGGGACTTGACGAATTGAAATAGAGCTTGGCTTTGTGAGCACACTGGTGAAATTATGATCCTCATTTCATTTGTGAATGTGAGCTGAAGCAGAATTGTGTGCTTGGAACTGAAGTAACTTCTATGACTATTATGTCTCTGATATAACTATAGAGTTTTGAATCCGACTTCATGGTTTTTCAGTTTATACTCAGAACTGTATAAGAATAAATACTTTGTTGTCGTAATGTACCCTTTTATGTCTTTTATCCATAGATGATTTGTCAGCGGCCAGTGGATATCAGCTACCTCCACCTGAAATTAGGGATATTGTCGATGCTCCTCCCTTGCCGTCATTATCCTTTTCTCCTCACAAGGATAAGATATTATTCCTCAAGCGAAGATCTCTAACTCCTTTGGCAGACCTTGCTAGACCAGAAGAAAAGCTTGCTGGTGTTCGTATTGATGGCAAATGCAACACCAGGAGTCGAATGTGAGTAATTATATGGAGAAACATCTTCAACCACACCTACTGTTTTGGTAAACATACAAACTCGTATAATCACTCTTGATTCAGAGTTCTAGCTACTTTTATAACCTTATCTAGTGTTAGCGGCTATACATATTAGACGTTGGACTCTAGAAGTGCATGACCGCATATCACCTGCTACATAGCAGAACATCAAAAGTCACCATTTATCTTGTCAGATCTATCATCTATTATTATGCAGGTCGTTCTACACAGGTATTGGGATCCATCAATTAATGGCAGACGGCACCCTTGGGCCAGAAAAGGCGATACAGGGTTTACCTGATGGTGCTAGGATCAACTTTGTTAACTGGTAATGTCAACTTTTCTCAGTTTTTTTGGGCTTTATAATATGCTTTGTTGTTTGATGCATTAATAATAGACTCCATTAGTAGGTTGGTTTATGGAGAAACTATAATCACTTCACCTTTTGCATTATGCGAAATTGTGATAGGTTGGTCATGTTCTGTAACTTGGAAGAAGTAAAAGTGGCTTGAAGTAAGTTATATCTGAAAATGTCTGAAGTAGTTTCTGGTTTAGTAGCTATTCGCTTGAGTTTGGTGTAGGGTAATGTTCTAGAGAATTTCCATTCTCTGGCATGTTTATCATTGCTTGTGAAAATGGCCACTAATGTTTTCACATTGTCAAAGAAAAAAAGTCTGGGGTCTTACTGTGCATTAACTCGTGTAAGTTTGTTAGAAGTAACAAGATTACTGCTTGTAGTATGAAGGCTTGTTGAGCATTATATTTTGAAGTGACCTCACGACTAGAAGTATAAAGCATTGCAAATTTCTTCATTGTATGTATGATCCTGATATACATCTTTTATATTTCATATTTTCATATTAGGTGTTATAACTCAAAAAAATTTAGTCTAACTGATTGTGGATGTTTAGTTTTCTCTTCATGAGCACCATTTACGAATGATTTTATAAAAATTAAAATGTGTTGCTTTTTGTCAATGATTTCTCCGTTTGGTTCTTGGCCAGGTCAACTGATGGTCAACATATAGCATTTACTGTTCGAGTTGAGGAGGTACTAACATCTTTCTGGCTTAATTTTTCTGGTTCTATTATGAATCTTTTGTATCCGCTTTATTTTTTTATTTTTATTTTTAAATTCCTGGTTCCTGCTTTTATCTGTTAGTCTGTAACTTGGTTGGATTTAGTTTGATAATCTACGCAAAAGTCAGTTCTGAATTTAATTTGATTTATTTCTTGACTTTATGCTAATCCAGTATGCTTTGGTTATAGAACTGCTTCCGAATGAATTTATAGCTAGTTGCTTAGCATAACACATTACTTCCCAATTAAGGGATGCTAGAGAGTTCAGTCTTCATGTCTAGGGAATCCTGCCTTTTCTTGTCTTTTTTCTATTTTTCCCAAATTTCTGTTTTTTTTAGCATCGCATTGACCAGCCCAGCTTTGTTATGGCGGTGTCTTAGTGCAGGATGATGGCAGTAGCAGCAGGCTCCGCTTATGGGTTGCTAACGTGGCAACTGGATTAGCAAAACCTTTGTTCCAGTCAGCAGACCTCTATGTAAATTCCATCTTTGACAAGTAGGTGCTTGTTCTCTCTTGAATTGTTCACTGGATATCCAAGTCCCTAACTACCTACTTGACTTCCTGCTTTTCAAGTTTTGTGTGGTTAGGTGACTCAACTCTATTGGTGTGCACCATTCCGACGTCTCGTGGCAACCCCCCCAAAAAGCCTTTGGTCCCACCTGGCCCTAAAATTCAGTCGAACGAGCAAAAGAATACCATTCAAGTCAGAACATACCAAGATCTACTGAAAGATGAATATGATGCTGACCTGTTTGACTATTATACAACTTCACAACTGATGTTGGTTTCTCTGGATGGAAAGGCAGAACCTTTTGGAAAACCAGCCGTGTATACGTCGCTGGACCCATCTCCAGATGAGAAGTACATAATGATTAGTTCATTCCATAGGCCGTATTCTTATACAGTACCGTGTGGAAGATTTCCAAAAAAGGTTGATCTATGGACAGCTGATGGGAAATTTGTGAGACAGCTGTGTGATTTGCCTTTGGCTGAGAATATTCCTATTACTCATAGTAGTGTGAGGCAAGGGATGCGTTCTCTCAATTGGAGAGCAGACAGGCCTTCAATGCTCTACTGGTACGGTTCTGCTTGTATATTATGTGTTTTTGCTCGATCTGAAAGAATCAGATCTTTGTCCATTGCTCTTCAGTGTGGCAGGCATTTTTTTTTCCAAGTGTGGTATGAGTAGAGAGTCATGTCTGGACACCCGTGTCAGACCTCTTTTAATGAGGCTGAGTAACATAGCTTGACCATTCTAAAACTCTTTGTTGACATGGATAGAACACAGTGTTGATATGGGATAGTGTTAGCTTCCAGCTAGTAGGAAGGATGCTTCATTTCCTTTCCCATTGCATTTCTCTTTTGCATGTGGGTAAACTATTTGTAATATGCTTATATGCCCCTAAACCTATTACGGTTTCAGTTCGTTTGAATCTTCACTGCTATGAATTACGGAGCATATTATTTTTTATCTAGGTCTCACGGTTCTTCTGTGGGTTTGTAACACTTCATACTTATGTTGTAGGGTGGAGACTCAAGATGGTGGTGATGCAAAGGTGGAAGTTTCTCCTCGAGATATTGTTTATATGCAACCGGCTGAAGCAATTGAGGGTGAACAACCTACCATCTTGCACAAACTGGATCTTCGATATGGGTACAACTGTAAACTCTTTTTGTGTTTCTTTCTCTTATGTTAGTTAAACTTTGCATATTCATATTCTTAAACCAAATACATTTAAATTTTAATCGGTCCCACAAACTGTTCTAAGTAAGTTACAATGTTCAATTAAGCAATCAATTCAAACGCGCTAAATAAGTGATCTGTAGGCATGGCGGGCCAGCGAGTCATTCCGATCTGTTGTCTTGTAGTACCAGGCATATAATGCCAGCTAAATTAGTCTGGAAAACGCCCCAAACCATATTTAGTATGTGAAGCTGACATATTTCTGATCTGAAAGAGCGGCAGGGTGATTGCTGTTCTCATATCCTTGTGTCTATAATGATGTTAGCCATATTTAGTATGTAAAGTTGTGTGCTTTTTCCCTAATTTCCTTGATGAAATCGATGCGTTGGGTTCATTTAGCTTTAGGAAAGAAAACTATCCAGTGAGTCAACAATCAACATCAGCTTTCCTACAGCAGCCTCTTCATCTCTTCAAATTTGTGTTAATTTTCCTGTGGATATCTGAAATTTTTGCGTGAACCATTTCTTGACAGGGGGATATCATGGTGTGATGATTCTCTTGCTCTAGTGTATGAATCTTGGTATAAAACAAGAAAAACACGGACGTGGGTTATATCTCCCGGAAGTGAAGATGTCAGTCCACGAATATTGTTTGATAGGTCGTATGAAGATGTGTATTCTGATCCTGGTTCTCCAATGTTTCGAAGAACATCATATGGATCATATGTGCTTGCAAGGATACGTAAGCAAAATGATGAAGCCACTTACTTGTTGCTTAATGGTGACGGAGCCACCCCCAAGGGAAACATCCCATTCCTCGACTTGCTAGACATGTGAGTGCTCTAAGGTTAATTAGCCCCTTTTGCAATTGATGTATGAGTGTGTTTTAATCTTAGACTGACACAACATATTTTCAGTAATACAGGCAAGAAAGAAACAATATGGGAGAGTGACAAGGAGAAGTATTTTGAAACAGTCGTTGCCTTAATGAACGACAAGAATGAAGGGGATATTCTCCTCGACCATTTGAAAATACTTACATCAAAGGAATCAAAAACTGAAAATACCCAATATTATATACATAGCTGGGCAGATAAAAAGGCATGTCAGATCACAAATTTTCCTCATCCTTATCCCCAGCTAGCTTCTTTACAGAAGGAGATGATCAGATATGAAAGGAAAGACGGGGTGCAACTTACAGCAACTCTATACCTGCCACCAGGGTATGACGTCTCAAAAGATGGACCCCTTCCTTGTCTCATCTGGTCTTATCCGGGAGAATTTAAGAGCAAAGACGCTGCCGGTCAAGTACGTGGTTCCCCCAATGAGTTTGCTAGTATAGGCCCTACTTCTCCCCTTCTTTGGTTGGCTAGAAGGTGCGTGTCTCATTTGCTGTCACATAAACTATAGTGGTTCAACTGGTTAACAGCTCAGCTACGACGTAACTAGATCAAGTTAAGCTGAATTGAGCAACATTTGACCGAGTTGCTTTAATGTAGGTTTGCTGTTTTGTCGGGACCTACTATTCCTATAATTGGTGAGGGCGATGAAGAAGCAAATGATAGGTAATTGTGAGCTTGCGCTTCTTATTGCTATTCATGTATGTATTTTCAAGGAGTTTACAATTTTAAATTATGTTGCCTTCTGTGGTTAATTTGGAAGCATGATAATAAAATACATTGGTAAATTATTTTTGATAACACAGGAGTGATTTCAGCCCCAAGGTTATAACTTATACGTCATAACTTAGAACACCGTTTGAGTAGTTTATAAACTCGAGTCCTAGATGGGGTCAGAGAGATAAGAAGTCAAGCAGTCTTTGTCATAACAAGTCATACCGAGTCATACACCAGGTTTGTATCAAGCAAAAGACTATTGCAATAAAGAAAGAGGCATGAAATATTGGTACAATACTACAATGTTTACTTACTGGCTGTCTTTCTTTTTTGTTGTGCTGAAAGCTTGATGCAGTGCGAGATTCTATTTTATTTTTTATTCTTTTCTTGTATGTCTACATCGTCCTGCTTTGACAATCTCGCTTTGACGATCTTTTTCACCAGGTATGTAGAGCAACTTGTTGCTAGTGCTGAGGCTGCAGTAGAAGAAGTCATCCGACGAGGAGTGAGTTTTTTCCCCCTAAAAATCATTTTTTAAATTTTGGTTTCTCGAACAAATGATTTGCTAGCTATCAGGGAACTTAATTGTATTGATGTTCATTGAATGCCCTTATTTTGACCTTAAGGTGGCTCACCCGAACAAGATAGCAGTTGGAGGTCACTCTTACGGAGCATTCATGACAGCAAACCTTTTGGCACATGCGCCTCATCTTTTCAGCTGTGGTATTGCTCGATCTGGAGCCTATAATAGAACTCTAACCCCCTTTGGATTTCAGGTAGCATGTTCAATAATATCACTATATCCTAACCTTGACTGTTATTTTTACAATTTAGCAAAATACCTGTTGTACCTTCATAGTCTAATCCTCCACCAATTCTGCTGTTTTGTTGGTACTGTGGACATGGTAGAATGAGGATAGAACTCTCTGGGAGGCGACAAACATTTATGTGGAAATGAGCCCGTTCATGGCAGCAAATAAGATCAAGAAACCTATTTTACTGATCCACGGAGAAGAAGACAATAATTCAGGAACAATGACAATGCAGGTAAATGATTTTGCACAGATTTCTCCTTCCATATCTAAACACACAACCAGAGTATCTTATTGACAAATACTTGGGTACAACAGTTTTCTACACAAACGGTGACGAGAATTTATGTTTTTAAAATGATCTAAACTTGAAGCTTATCGAGTGATACCCACTACAATTGGATGGTGTTACCCAAAATTTGTGTTGTGTTATATTTACTGACTTTTGTGTTTGTGGTCTCTACATAAAAATATCACAGTCAGACCGTTTCTATACTGCGCTGAAGGGTCACGGGGCTCTATGTCGCTTGGTAATTCTACCATACGAGAGCCATGGGTATTCAGCTAGAGAAAGCATCATGCATGTTCTTTGGGAGACAGATAGGTGGCTGCAGAAACATTGTGTTGCAAACACGTCTGAATTGAACGTAGATGCTGTTCCTCTTAAGGAGGGTGGAGGAAAAACAAATTTGAATAGCCAAGTAACTTCCACAACGGGTGGCAGCGGCGGTGGTGCTAAAGAGGAAGATCTGGACCTTGGAGTCCATTCTCTCAGGAGGTCATCCTTATGGTAATGTCTATTTTTCTTATAATTCAGGTGTTAACGATAAAACTCAAAATTGATGGTTTCCCCCAATATTTGTTTGGATGCTGCTTCATTTACCTGCTAATTACTTCATCAATTCATTTAATTCAACCTTGTTAAAACCATGCTGCACAAATTGTGTCAATGCAACTATTAGATTTGGAACTTGGAAGTTTACTTTTGACAAGTTTCGTTGATATCTACACCATCCCTTTTTGACGTGATTAATTTTTTTCCCTGATAGATTGGCAATGAAGCTCGAAGAGCGAACATTCCGTGTAGATGATGATCATGGTTGGTCAGATACTCAGGTATAAAGC
This sequence comes from Silene uniflora, assembly GCA_018983105.1. Taxonomy (NCBI): domain Eukaryota; kingdom Viridiplantae; phylum Streptophyta; class Magnoliopsida; order Caryophyllales; family Caryophyllaceae; genus Silene; species Silene uniflora. The sequence goes on along the minus strand of JAGPOY010002550.1, from coordinate 3,524 downwards.
CATGACAAAACTGATGCAATAGACGTTGCTGCTGTTCTTATGATCCAAACATTCTGATATGATCAGTTGCTCTAGGTTCTCGCTAACCTGATACCCTTCAAAGAGTAATACATGCATGCATTAGTCTGTACTCATTAAACATTGATTCACAAGTTACCACAGAAACAATTGTCCGGATTTATACAGCTCGGTACATTTTATCCCACTGGTATCAGCAGGGTAGTAAATCTTGTTCTTTGACTGATTTTTCGAGCAATATACAGAAAAGATTAATAAATCTTATGTTCCTAAAATGTTGATTGGGGATTTCATTCCTCTATCCCAATGCTTCTTTTTTTCAAGCAGATCCAGATTATTTGCTCAAGGTAACAGACAGGCTAGAATTCGCTGAATATCACTTCGAGTGTGGATCTCTCTCTGGTTTACCCGCCATCCCATTATGCCTATTCTATACAAAAAAAATGGTTTTACTTGTCTTTTTATATTTTCCATGAACTATTCTCTCCCTAGCAAATTGCAACGAGTATTTTGCAAATCAAAAGTAAACGTGTAGTCGTACTTTTTTGTGTGGCAAATAAGCCACAAGTGCATTACTTAAGGGAGGGAAGATCCGAACTTGAGTTGGGAATGCATTGTTTGGATGCCTTCTACGTTGATGGCACCATAAGGCAGCTGACGAATTGCTATGGAATTAATTTGAATGCAGAGGCGAGAAATACAGATCTCGCCTTATACGTTGATGGACTCACAATTCTTGGTATCATAGACGCGATTTTATACAACCGTATTGTCATACGAATGAATACGAGTCAAATATGTTCTGTTTTTATATATTTCATTTACAGCAGTTTAAAAATGTAACACAAGTTGGAAAAATTACCCAAAATGGAAACTGATGAATGTAATATTTATACAATATCAACAACACAAAAGATCGAAGCAAAACCTTAAACAAAAGAAGGGATCATCAAACTTTATCATCAAGTTCAAAATCAGAATCTTGATCATCATCATCATCAACTATCCTTGCACAAAAAAACCTCATAAAAAACCACATTACTCCCTTTAAAATCCTCGACATCCCGATCGCAACCGTCAAATAATACAACCATAATCCAACAAAATCCCCCAACTCAACTTTCATCATCATGTCCCTTTTAACCTCAACCAAAACCACCAAGGAGTCCACCTCATCTCTCAACCTCCACCATGACAAAACCCCGAAACAAGTGGCTAAAGCCCACTTCTCCGGCCACCGTTCCTCCTTAGGCCCACCGTAGACAGTGTCGTCCACAACGGGCCTTACAATTGTCCTAGCCCAATGGATCATGGTCTCATGTAATCCAACAAAGAAAACTAGTTTACTTATCATGGACCGCCCACCGCCGAATCCTGCACCATCAACCCCTGCCTTTATTGTAGCCTCGATGCCTAACCCTACACAAACTTGCAAGGTGCATAGGAATATCCATGCTGCATGGACACGTGGCCGGAATATCGGCCCCGGGAACTCGGTTATTAAGCTTATCCTCCCTGTTAATGAATGTATTAAGGATGATAAGCTAATAACTAGTATTAGGGCATGTAGAATATTTGGATTTGTGTGTAGGAAAATATTAAAAAGAAATGTTTTAGGAGGATTAATTGAAGCTAATGATAAAAGATATTGTGCACTTGATAATTTTGCTAAAAGAAGAAATGATAATGGTAATAATAAACTAAGAAGGGTAATAGAAAGTATGTAAAATGGTTGTAATAAAAATGGGTAACCAAAAAATTCTAAATTTGTGATTTTTTCCTTCTTCTGCCATAATTTCCACCCCATTTTTCGCCGATTTAATTACTCGTATATCGAAAAAAGAAAATTATGTGATGAGTAGAAGATTACTAAAAAAAAGTTGTTTGGATCAAAAAGGGATATGAAATGTAAAGTTTATATATGAAAATATATGAAATGTATGAAATGAAGGTTGGTAGTGAAGAAGAGGTGATGTAGTTGTCATGATTATGAATGTTAGTTGACTTGAAAATTACTAGTTATATAATATTATGTAACTACCAATAAAATAATTTGGTGGTAAGTTGTAATCTGCTGTATTATTTTGGATTACTTCATAGATTCATAAATTAATCATGATCCATCTGTTTCATATACATTATATGAGTGTGATGGATTATTGTCTAAAAAGTTTGTTTTTCTGTTTTGTTGTTTGGTCTTGTGTGATGTTCTTGTGTTTGCAAATAGTTTTCATGTGCACTTTCTTTTGTGAAATTGTGTCCGATTTTATCAAACTACAAATAAACAAAGTATTAAAATTTCGGGATAGATGAAACTTATGATATTACTATAAGAGTTAATTTGAATAGAATTTAGCTGAATCGAACATAATTGAACTAAACTGAATGAGTTGAAATTAAGTCAGAATGAACAAAACCATAATTGTTATAATATGGAGTTATATTAGAGGACAAATTAGACTAAGGTTAAATTGCATTATATTACTCTTAAAATCACGCATCAATCATTGTTGAGTACAAATTATAGCTTCTTTCTTAATAGTTATCCATATACAAATACAATTATTCTAAGTACATTATTAAGGTACACTAAAACTTGTGAGAGACGGTCTTTCAATAAGTTATTGAGAGACCATTCCTCCGTAACTTTTTATTTGTATTTCGTACCCTTTTATTTGTATTTCGTAACCCTTTTATCGTTGATCGTGACATAGTAATTTCGTACCTATTTAAATGATAAATGTACCCATTTTTATCTTTAGTCCTAATTGTGTACCTATTTTATTAGGTTTAGTACCTATTGTACTAGGTTTAGTACCAGTTTTTCTTCAATTTGTACATTAGTCTCTCAATAAATTTATTGAGAGGCCGTCTCTAGGATCCTTACTCATTAAGGTATACGTAAGACATAAAGTTTTATATGTTGGCAAGTCATTGTCGTCTTTAGGGTAGGCTTTTGTTTATGCTCAAATAACATATCAGAAATTACGTATAACATGCAAGACTCGAGACATTTTACCTTGGGCGAAAAAAGTTAGCCTTTTATAAGACGATTTTAAATATAAAACACCATTTTACGGTATCTCTTAAATGCTGCAAAGAAACGATACATCAAGAAACCTTTGTAACGGAGGCGTCCCGTTACCAAATAGTTAATTGATACGGTGATAAGAACAATAAATAACGAATGTAAATAAAGTTGACACAAAGATTTACGTGGTTCACCAGTAAAATAACTGGCTACGTCCACCCTGCGAGGAGATCATATTTCACTATCTGGAGAAAATAGTACAACAGTAGACCGGTACACACGCGCTCAATATGAGCCAAAAGTATACCCTATTCTACCAAACAAATATGGTAGTCTCAAAGGATCAAAAGAGACTACCCCAATAAGACGAAGGACAAATAATCTTGAGGCCTACCAAGATCTGAACAAACTCCTTCAATCTTCAAAGACAGACGAACAACAATAATAGAGCCCGGAACAAACTGAGTTTTCTTCT
>JAGPOY010002549.1:0-14630 GCA_018983105.1 Silene uniflora | reverse complement strand
ACTCCTCAACAAAATGGGAGGGTGGAGCGTAAACACCAACACCTCCTTAATGTGGCTCGTGCCCTTCGATTTCAGGCCGGCTTACCGATTAAATTTTGGGGCGAGTGTGTTCTCGCCGCTGCATACCTTATCAATCGCACACCATCGGTTCTCTTGGGTGGTGTTACACCGTATGAAGTATTATTTGGTAAAACTCCTCCGTTCACTCATTTACGGGTCTTCGGTTCTTTGTGTTATGCCAACAATCAACGCACCAAGGGTGACAAATTTGCTAGTAAAAGTCGGAAATGTGTCTTCCTTGGCTATCCCTCCGGCAAGAAAGGCTGGTATGTTTATGATTTAGACTCCGGTGATTTCTTTGTGTCGCGCGATGTTGTTTTTTATGAGTCTAATTTCCCGTATCTTGGGAGTTCTGGTACCGCTTCAGGGGGGGCATACCCTAGTAGCTCGGACTCTGATCTGTTTTTCGACGATGATACCGACTCTCCCGAGAGTACCGGTGCCCCTAGTATGCGTGCGGATCAGAATGTTTCTCTTGGTACGAACGAGGTCGGCACCTCCATGAACGAAATATTGGACCCTGTTCCTGTCGAGCAACCTGCTGCCCGGACAGAGCAGCCTGTCGCTCATGCTGACCCGGTTCCATCTCAAATGGGTCGCGGTTTTCGTCCTAAAATTCCATCCACTAATTTACGTGATTATGTCGTCGAGAAGACTGTTAAAGGTAGTCGTTCATCCACCGCATCACATATCGCGCTGCCATCGTCTTCCTCAGGTACCCCGTACCCTCTTGTTAATTATGTTAATAGCAATAATTTTTCTGCTGCACATCGTCATTTTTTGGCAGCTATTATGACTCACAAAGAACCGCGTTCCTTCAATGAGGCCGTGCAAGATGAGGGTTGGAGAGCGGCCATGGACGCCGAAATGAAAGCACTACATGAAAACGGTACTTGGGCCTTAGCTCCGTTACCAAAAGGGAAGCGTGCTCTCGGTAGCAAGTGGTTGTATAAAATAAAATACAAATCTGATGGCTCTATCGAACGCCTTAAGGCTCGGTTGGTGATCCTTGGCAATCATCAGACACACGGCATTGACTATGAAGAGACGTTCGCTCCGGTAGCCAAGATGACTACTGTTCGCACTTTCTTAGCGATTGCTGCTGCAAAGAATTGGACACTGCATCAGATGGATGTTCACAATGCCTTTTTGCACGGTGACCTTCACGAAGAAGTGTATATGAAATTGCCACCCGGATTTCGACCGGATGTGCCGGGTATGGTGTGCCGCTTGAAAAAATCGTTGTATGGGCTCAAGCAAGCTCCGCGTTGTTGGTTTGCAAAATTTGGTACTGCGCTAAAAGAATACGGGTTTGTTCAAAGCCACGCGGATTATTCCCTGTTTAATTATACCCGTGGCACAGTACGCTTGCATTTGCTTTTATATGTCGATGATTTAATTATTTCTTCTAACGATCCCGTTGCTGTTGCACGTTTTAAAGAATTTCTGCACTCTCGGTTTCATATGAAAGATCTCGGTGTCTTAAAATATTTTCTCGGGCTGGAAGTTGCCCGCAATACTGAAGGTATATTCGTTTGTCAGCGCAAATACGCGCTCGACGTTGTTGCTGAATGCGGTCTCTTAGGCTGCAAACCTTCCCCTACGCCGCTTGAACAAAATCATCGGCTTGGTTCTTCTACGCGTCCGTTCTTGGCTGATGCGGAGCGTTATCGCCGTCTTGTGGGTCGTCTTGTTTACTTAGCTGTGACTCGACCCGACCTTACTTATGCTGTGCATATCTTGTCTCAGTTTATGCATGCTCCGCGACAAGACCATTGGGACGCTGCTCTTCGTACAGTGCGCTACCTTAAAGGTACTTCGGGTCAAGGCATTTTGTTACGCTCCGACGCTGACTTAACCCTTACTGGCTGGTGTGATTCTGATTACGCTGCTTGCCCTCTTACTCGACGTTCGCTCACCGGTTGGCTCGTCTTTCTTGGTCCCTCTCCTATCTCTTGGAAGACTAAGAAACAGCCCACCGTTTCTCTTTCGTCCTCCGAGGCTGAATATCGATCCTTGGCTGCTGTGACTTGTGAATTGAAATGGCTCACCAGCCTCCTATCGTCCTTTGGTGTTGCTGCATCCACGGCTATTCCTATTCATTGTGATAATAAGTCCGCTTTACACATTGCCAATAACCCCGTTTTTCATGAACGGACTAAACATATTGAAGTCGACTTGCATTTTGTTCGTGACGCTATCGTCGCTGGCCTTATTCTTCCATCTCATGTCTCGACCGTGGTGCAGCTCGCTGATATTTTCACCAAGTCATTAGGCTCTACTAGATTCGCTACCTTAGTTAGCAAGATGGGCATACTCGATCCGTCTGCTCCATCTTGAGGGGGGGTAATAATACCGTATCTTGGGCTCGCTATCTCGACCCATATTATGTATCGTATCTTATGTTACAAGATACCCTAATTAGCGATGTACTATAAATACCGACTATCATGATTAATGAAAGACGATTGATTTTACCTAATTATATATCTTAGCATTATCAGACCTGCTTTGTATAATAAGCACGATCCATTATCGAGCTACATATTGTTCCAAGTTAACATACATAAATAGCGTGTTACGGATTATTAATTATCAGACCGGCTTTGTATAAGGCAAATCGATTCCTATTCACCCAACCTTTCAAATTTAATCGTAATAATTAAAGCCACCTCGAATCAAATCAGTTTCTAGTAAGTTCAAACAAACTATGCCGATAGACCCTCGACTACCAACCAACCAATCACATGCTAATCCAACCAATCAAACCATCAAACTAGGTACTAAATAACAAGACTACGAGTTTATTCCAAATAATCAATCTATGGTCTCCCATATTTCATTGTCCATAGTTTGTAATCAATTTAAAATAAATCGTCTCATAGTATAATACCGTACCAATTTATAAGTTGCAATCCATAGTTTGATTAAATTAAAGTGGATAAGCAAAATTTCTACTGTACTTGTTTGTGTGACCCTGAATTTCCTCTCTATTTTCCGCAAAACATGCAACATTAAATTCAGCTATAAGCAAAACAAATACAACAAATTTAAAAACCCAACAAAAAAATAAAAAAAATTATAAATGGAAGCTTCACAACGACGTCGTATTGCTGTGTTATGCTCTCATCTTTGTCCCAACAACAATCCTCAAAATTCCCAATTTGTAGTTACTTCTAATTGTTCTTCATCTGTATTAGGTAATGACGAAAATACCCCTGATGATGGTAAATTTAATCTTCAAAAAGATTGTGTTTTTTGTCAGATTATTCAAGGACAGTCCCCTGCTTTTAAGGTATGTAGTTTAAGTTTTGTGGGTATTTTGAGTATTTTACTATTTATGGTATGATTATTGTGGAATATTGAATGATGGATAGTTTGTAGATTGATGTTTGGTGTTTTAATTGATGGGCTCCATTTTAATTCACTCGATTATTTACGTTTGATTAAAATATCCCTCGCCAGTCGCCTAAGAATAAAAACGTAAAAAGAATCTACTGAATAAGACGGAGTAATTGGTAAACTTTTCCCTGATTAGTTTACATATAAAGGAAAGGTAAACTATTGACTAAGACGGAGGGAGTAAGAAGGTAGTTGATACTTTTATATATGTTTTTTTTTTTACTAGGAATGCCCAGTCAAGCTCTTTGACAGTTAGGATTAGTTAGGGGGTAACAATGCATGATTGGGTTGTTGTTAGAAATACCCATGTGCTTGGTAGAGTTGGTCAAATGCATGTTTTGATGATGGAAAGGAAGTTAACTTGGGTGGCGGGTACCGGAAACTTGGGGCATATTTTATGTCCAGGAGACCAAGGGTGTCAATGTGTGGGAGTTTGTATGGATTATTACGCGGTTGCTGGTTGACGGAGGGGACGAAGATAATAGTTTGTTACCTTGAGGTTTGGGCTATTTCTCACATTGGTGATATGAGAATCGAAAACTTTTCACTTTGGTGCCGCCTTGATGTCTAACTTGTCAAATTTAATCTAAACTAATGATGTTTCCAAGCATAAGCAAACACGAAATTAAATATAGTAAGGTAAATTTTCGCATGAAACTGATCACATTCTTGTGGGGGAGCTCCTCTATGACCACTACCATGGTCATCTACTCATAGGCTTATTTGCAGTATGTAGTCTTGTAACCTTACTAAAGTGAGTCATATTGAGCCTCTTTGGATGACCGAAGTGAGTCGTTAGTCTCACCCTCCAGTTTCAACGTCTAGCTTCTTAGTAGACTATGCTGAAATGAGATCATGTTTCACTTTAACAACTATCTAAGTTTTGCATGACGTATCAATGGATCGTTAATTCACTTTTCAAGGCCTTATAACTTTTTTCGCTTGATGTAATGATCTACTGAAGTCCTGTAACGTAATGGGATATGCAGCTTTTGGCAATTTGACACTCTTTAGTTTATGGATATGAGTGGTAGTGAAAGAGACATTGGCCCCTTAAATAGTCAAAGGGATCCGTAATCCAGTGATATCTATGTCCCAGTTAGGTGTCCATAAACGAGCATCTTAGATGATTAGTTAGGGCAGTTGATATTCATGGTATTCTTGATTGCTTCAGTTGCCATAGATAAAATGGGGAACCATAAATTATACATCAGTGGATTGAGTTTGGGTAGTGTTGCATTTGTCTTGATCTATTAGCGCTGGTGGGTAGCTGTCTTGTATAATCTGGCTACTGCTGAGTTGGAATCGTCAAGAAATACTCCATCCGGAGTATTAAGTAGATTTTGAAATAGCTGCTTGCTTTGACATTATCTTGTTGTCTTTGTCTCGATGGCGCACTCTTATGACTGTCATTGTCCTCTTTTAACAGCTTTATGAAGATGATGTTTGCCTTTGCATTCTGGACACAAATCCACTCAGTCGTGGGTAAGGTATTATCAATATAAAGTGCGTTAGTCACGTAATCTGCCTGGAGATCATTTTTCTAATCAAGCTTGCGTACTCACTGTTTTTTGCATTTCAACATGCAGACACTGTTTGCTTATTCCAAAACTTCATTGCTGCTCCTTAGACAAAACTCCTCCACCTGTAAGTAACTGTGTAACTCTGTATCATCAACATACAAATGAGTTTCTCAGGTTAAATTAGTTGTTTTTTCTTGTTTGAATTCTGGCACGAGAAGTTGATATCTTAAATTTGTTTGTCTTCTGTACGATGATAGAAGAGTCAGATCAATTGATCATTTGTGGCTTTGCGGCATTTGTTGTCCTTTCTGTCAGAATTAACTTTTATCCTATTCTGGTATTTACGTTCATTGTGAGAATATGAAGGAGATTTTGCGGTGGGAATTTATTTTGTCGACTATAGAGAACTAATTCAATCCCTGCGTTGGTTTCTTTTATGGCTTAAATTTAGCTAAGTCAATTTGCAATATATGAGTGTCCTAGGAATCAGACTTTTGAATTAACTCAGAATTCAGCTACAACAAAAATACTCCTGTGACACAAGGGCTTCCACAATTTGGGAGATAAGGCGGTCGTATTTATACAACCTTGCCCCTATGCTTCGTTGAAAAAAGCGCGCCTCGAGTGTGCCCAAGGCACGACTTGGATGAGGCACTGACCAAAATGCCTCGATGCACATTAGGTGCGCCTTTTAGATCAGCCTCACTTAACGAGGCGTGCGAGTGCACATTTTCCGTAATTTTTTTTTTTCATCTGTAACTAAAGCAACTAAAGCTAGCCAGCTTTAAAACTCTTAAATAGGGTACTGTTGCCCAAAATTTTATTTGGACAGTATAATTTTGTTACCAATCGCCTTGCGCATTGTCGCCTCGGCCCCTCTTTTACGAGTCCGTGTTAACACAGGAGCTGCTACATCTCGTCCCAATTTAAAAATCTTGGACATTCTTTTCTCTCTTCAAGTTCTTAGATGCGCCGATTTGTTAATAAGATGTAATTGTTGTTTTTGTTGATTCCTCGTGTTCTGTTTGATTGCTGTAGGTGATAGCTGCCACGTGTTCAAAAATACCTTTCATTAGCAGTGCAGTCAAGAAAGTAACAGGCTGTGGTAAGTTCTCGACTCTTTTTATTCTTGTGGCTAAATCTCTTCCCTTTCTTTTGGATGCTCATGCTCCCCTCGTGGTCTAGCCCCACTCGAATCCAAACTTAACATGAGTTGTGCAAACTCTAAAAACGTTGTTCTCATTTCGAAGTATATCAGGCCCTTCTTAGTTCGTACCATCCCTCACCATTATCATAAATACTCCTTTTTGTGCAGAATCATGTCACCCTGATCTATGGGAGTTTAGCTTTCTTTGCGAGATCTATTTGCTTTTGTAATTCACCGAGGCTGTTGTTCTTAGTTGTTCCATGCTACGTGATATGAGGTTCTCTTTTGAGACCAATGGGATACTGGTGGCAACTGTCACGGTGGCTCTTATCGGGTCATATTGTTGTAGTATTAGTAGATTAATTAAATCCTTTCTAAATAGACTGCATGAATCAATTAATTTCACCCTTTGGTACATTAACAATCTTGCTAGTTCAGTTTTCTGCCTCCTCCTCGAGAATTCCTATTTTTAGAACCTGTTGTCAGTGTCTTTCTTGTTGCTATATTACTGTGTGGAAGCCGGAAGGGAATCAAGAGATGGCTAAACATTGGCCTATACAACATCTATAAAAGCATAATCCTAGGGTTATAGTGACTCTAGATGTTCTGCAAATGGCAGGGTAGGACAGAGATGCTTCCCTAATTATAACGTCCAGATTTACATCGTGTTACGGTTACTTCACAATAAAAGAAGCGTAACTAGTTAGCCACTTTTCTTTATCGCTTCATGACCGAGAACTGAGTAATATATATCTCGCTCCATTGACCTATCTGATAAAAAATTGACGTGAAGCATCGTGGTTCATGCAGATTCCTTCAACCTGTTGGTCAACAATGGTGTTGCTTCCGGTCAGGTTATATTTCATGTAAGTAATTGTAGCTTAGTAATCAACCGATGTCATGTTTGATTTCTCATATGATGATCAAAGAACGTAACTTGGTTGCTACATTATCTTGATATCTCAGACTCACATTCACATAATTCCCCGGAAGCCATGTGACCGATTATGGGCTTCAGAGGTATGCTTTCCTTGCTAGTTGCTTCACCCTGTCTGCAATTCCATTCCATCACACCATTATTAAAGAGGGTTCATCATTGAATGTTTTGACAGAGCTTGCGCCGACTGTCATTAAAATTAGACCATGAAGCAGCTCAACTTGCAGAAAGCATTAGAGCCGAGCTTTCCCATGGCGACGGCAAGGATGAAACCTCCAATTTGGGTGGCAACTGTAGAGAATAGCATTCATGTTTCACATTTACAATCTCTCTGTACACTAGCATTTACTTACCAATTAGTTTATGCTTCTCTGTATCTAAATTCCGAACAATTAATTCGATGTTTATAGCATAAATGTTTTCAGTGTCTCATATGTCATTTTCAGAAAAACCATTGGAATTACCGAAATTTGAGTTGCAACTTGCAAACTTGCAATTTGTGTTGTAAAGAATGGCATTATGGCATTCATATTTCATTTCTGAAGTCTGTACACCAGCTGTTACTTGTCAACTGTTATTTTCAAACTTCAAAGCATGTTGATTTCTGCTTATTCCTGCCGAAATATTTCAGCTAAATTTCCCTATACATTTACACACCTCTGTAAAGTTCCAAGAACATTACAGATAAATCTGCTTGAGGGGAGGAAAATATGTGGAAGTAGCAAATAAGCCCCAAACCATATTTTTTAAAATATATGACCCCTCCGTCGCTGTACTGACATCAAATCTGGGTCCGATTATGATCCAACATTGGTGAATCAAATTTTGGAATGACAATCTAGATCTATATTCTGTTAGTAAAACGAAATACACGACTTTTTAGGTCAAAACCTAGCATATATCAAAGCCAAATCTGAAATATTAGGACCGAAAATCTGAACAATGTGTCTTGCTTGTGACGGACATTATCCGTCACAAGCTAAAGACGGGTCATGCGTCTCATGCTCCTCTCACAATAAAGCAAGTGAGATGGAAATGAAGCACCCTATGGATATTGCCACTTGTATGTTGTGAAAGGGGCATGACTCGTCTTCAACTTGTGACAGATAGTACCCGTCTTCAGCTTGTAAAATCTGAATATGATTGGTTAAAGAGTCTTTGGTTTGCATTCTACCTTTCCTACTCAGGACGATTCACAAATTTCTACTTAAGACGATTCACATTTCACACCCAATCCAAATAATGTTAAAAAATAAAACGGTTGACATCGATCACACGCTTGTGAGTTGTGATGATCAAAAGAAGAATTATCTAACAAGTTGTGCAATTTCCAAACCCAAAATAGGAGAATTTACCAAGGGATTGCGTGTGATTCTAGTTCCTTGTTCCCCTCCTTCCCAAAAACCTTTAAAAATAAATAAAATTCAAATTACAAAATTACAAAATCCTCCACCATATCTCCTCTATTAAAAAACTAATAAAAAAATACCAGTCTCCTCCTCTTCCTCTTCTTCTTCTCCGTCGTCGTCGTCGTCTCTTCTTTGGCCTGGAAGTTTCTAGAACCTCTCAAAATTTCCCCCAATTTTTCTCGAAAGGTTCGAAGAAAGAGGTAAAAAAAACCCTAATTTGATCAATTAACAATGGCGAGGGCCCCCGTTTTTACCGCCGCTAAACAAGCCGAACAACTCCGTGAAGACGGTAACTTCTTCTTCACCAAAAACCGCTTTTCTGCCGCCATTGATGCCTACACCGAGGTCTCTTTTTCTTTTTCTTTTTAATTTGTTTTTCGGTTTATTTGTATAATAATGCGAAACGATTCATCTTTGTTGATTGTTAATTACGTAATTTGGTTGAATTACTCGGTCCGTTCAAGCGAATTCTATACGTTTGATTAAAATACGCTTCACATATATTGAACAAATGTATGAAATTGGCTGGAATTGGAGGAGGGATGAACTTTCATTTGTTTGATGATTTCAATGTAATGTGTAGGCAATTACATTATGCCCTACGGTACCGATTTATTGGACGAATCGCGCGCTTTGTCATCGCAAAAGAAAGTATGTACTTCTCTAATTATTCTCTTTTTTTTGTTTAAAATAAACTTTGATTGTTTAATTTGGAGAATTTGAGGTGTTTTGATTTTGTTTTTGTTTTGCGTGTTTTGTTTGATATTATAGTGATTGGACTAGGGTTGAGGAAGATTGTAGGAAAGCAATTGAACTTGATAACCATTCCGTTAAGGTTTGTCGCGATTTTTTGATTTCTTTTTTGTTCAAAGAAAGGAATTTGATTGTTGAGAGGATTTTATACTGAGTAAGTATGCTAGTATGTGTTCGACATTGTAAATTTATGTGCATTGCTTTGCTTTGCTTCCAGCGATATAGATATGATAATGAACATGCTTAAAGTTGTTTCCTTTGAGCCTTGTTGATTTGTTTTGCCAATTGCATCTTGTAGTAACTTTGGAGCTTTTAAAAAGCCAAATAATTCGGGATTAATGTTGCTGGTGGTGAGCTTTTGTAAAAATTGTGATGACATTCAGGTAGAAGAGGATGGAGGGAAAGGGATTAGGGGTTGGGGAAGAAAGGTTTAGGCTTCTAATGGCACATAAGGACGATATGATCTTTTTGAGGTAGCTTTCAATGGCAAAAAAAAAAAAAAAAACNAAACGTACAAATACATGTAATGTATGCTTTGCTGTGCACATAGTTGGCATTGCAAATTTGCAATTAACTCCTCTGTTTAACCTTGAATCCTTATCTGAATAAGACTTTGGCGTAGACAGCTAACCTGAATAATGGGGAACTCTTAAACCAAATTTAAAATAATGTCTGATGATATTATAATGTTTCGAGCCCGTTGGGAAAGTCCTTGTTGGTGACAGTTCCTCGATCCAGAAATCTGTTCTTGTTATTGTTGGCGGTCCAGAGCTTTCTCCTTATGGAATCCAGGCCTGAGAGTGTGTGTATTTATCAATTCTGGCTTTCCTTCTAAAAAGGTCTAATGTGAGCAGGATTTGTGCTTTTCATTGTAGTTCAAAGATTCACTAGTCACTAACTCTTCTCTTGGTTTGGAGTATCCCTGTTGATGGAGGTTTTGATAGACTACAGTATATTATTGATTTGTAGGCACATTACTGTATACTTCATATAGTTCTTTCCCCTGAGGATAACTTACCCGTTGTTTGACTCTATCTTAATGTCGATTGTACTGTATGCTTGTTTTTTTTTGTAACAGGCACACTATATGCTGGGTCTTGCATTGCTGCAGAAAGAAGATTACAAGGAAGGAGTTAAAGAATTGGAGAAGGTATGCTGAGCTCTTGCCCTTAATGCTTCTCATAGATTTTGTGAAAAGCTTTTTTCTGTCCTTTTGACTGTTTGACGTGTTACTGGGGATTTGTCCCTTTTAGTGTGTGTATCTTTCCATTATCTTTGTCCTCTTAGTTGCTTTCAAATGCCTTGAGTGTGTGGTCCTTGTTTCATGATGTAGGAGACGGTTGTTCCCTTTGTTGTTGATGGTCACTTGGAAACAGACTCTAATGTTGAGGAGTAAAGGCTTTGTATGCCTGACATGGTCTTTTTTGTTTATTTCATTTCCCCATTCAGCAGTTATGGCTTTCTTCTTGCTTTGGGATAACTGGGGTTTACTTTCAGTTGTATAGCATTTTTTTAAGATTCTATAGTTCCACTGAAAAGGTGGAGAAGTGAAAAAAAAAAAAAAGATTAAGAATTGCTGTTCAGGTAGAGATAATAGCATTGTTCTTTGCTTTTGCTGCCGAACCTGGTCATTTACTTAATTACTTTGAATGTTGTGCCGATTATAATATTATATACTCGTACTTCTTACACAAGCAATGCTCTTAAGATGGTTTAGTGGACAGAAATGAAAAATGTAAGGGGTTTAGTGAAAACAAAGTTTGTGTTGAACTTTCAAGCTTACTTTGAGCAATTTTAAGGCAAATGTGTTGAACTATCTATACAGTAAAACAGGTATAACTCAAATGTATCGTGTTTAAGTCAATAATTTTTCTACAGTTTATGTTTTTTGCCTGGATAGTTCAACAAGTTGCTTGACAATGAAGTGTGAATAAATAACTCTTAAATATAAAAAAACACGGGTTTTTTTTACCTTGAGAATGAGTAAAGACAATTTGCTTGTGACTTACCGATTGGTGAATCCTAATTTGATATTCGAAGCCAGATGAATGAGTAAATAGTTAACTGTATATGTCAATATCTGCGTGCTAGTTCCTGCCTCTTGGGGAATTTGGGCTGAAGAATCGTAATACGCTGAATTGACTGTATTTTTATGGCTTCTCTAGGCCTTAGATCTGGGCAGAGGTATGAATCCGAAGGGTTATATGGTGGAGGAGATCTGGCAAGAGCTTGCCAAAGCAAAGTATCTGGAGTGGGAACATGAATCTAGTCAGCGTTCATGGGATCTGCAAACCTTGAAGTATGGTTGCCTGGTAGCCTATCCCCTCTTGGCGCTCTTATATTTTTTAATGCTGTTGCTAATTTCTTCTTTTCAACTTTGTTTCTTTTTTAAGAATGGCTTGTGAGGAGGCTTTAAAGGAGAAACATGCAATTGATGATTCTAACGTGGAAGGAACTATCAATGAATCTGCTTTAGCTCATGCTAAACAATTGGAAGCTCTAGAACAAGTGTTTGAGAAAGCTGCAGAAGATGACACGCCTTCTGAGGTACCTCTATCCTCTCAAAATACAAAGGATTTGGTAAACTATGTCTTTTTGGTGAAAAATGATCTGAAATGCTATTTTACAGAAAAAAAAACTAATTTAACTTCTACCCTCTTACCCTGCATTAGCCTTTGAGGCACAAGGTAATAATCTTGTGGTGCCGCCACTTGTTGGGTCTGGGTTTTTTTCCCATAAAACATCGCCCCCTGCTCGCTCAGCATGCACCTTCCTAGCCTTCCTTTTCCTTCTTGCTCATTCCTAATCCCCGAATTGACCAAGCCAAAATACAAGTCTCTAAAATCGTCCAAACTCCGTAACTCTCACTCAGTCTCGCTCTCCATTACCTTTCACTCAACCCTGACTAAAGTTGTAGGTGAAACAGAAAAAGGTTAGCCTTTTAGTCTCAATTTTTAGTTATTATTTTGTGACCAAATCTTAGGTTTTGATACATTTTGTATTACGCTAGTAGATCTGTTTTTATCTTTTTTGGATTGTTATCATGTAAAGTGGCACAAAAAACAAGTAGAAGTGGAACTGATTTAAAGATAATGTCTAGTTCTTTATAAAGTTACCCCTTGCTATAACTGCAAAATACAGCAGATTAACTGTGGAAAATGAAAATTACGTCTGTCAGGTGCCTGATCATTTATGCTGTAAAATAACACTCGATCTATTCCGTGATCCCGTGATTGCACCTAGTGGGTTCACATATGAGAGATCAGTTATTCTTGATCATCTTCAAAAGGTTAGGTTTTCAGCTTTTATATGTTTGTGTTTATTTTATTTAGTTGTGTTCTGATTTGTCTCTCTCCAAGGCTGACAACTGAATCTTGATATGAACTTAGGTGGGCAAGTTTGATCCGATAACTCATGAACCACTACGACCATCCCAATTGGTACCAAATTTTGCCATAAAGGAAGCAGTCCGAGCTTATTTAGAAAAGCATGGGTGGGCTTATAGACTAGACTAGCGTTAGTAGTCTCAACTGCGTTAATGTTATTGTGTCCCAAACCAAGCTTATGGATCTTGTACAGTTGCACCCTTTGATGAATGAGAGATGCTGCTTCAGATTACTAATTGCGTTTAAGCCACTCTTTTGTGCAAATTTCTTATATGTTCCGTCATTGAGTTTGTCTGACAGAGTGAGAGACGATGCTTAACTTTATAACTTCATAACTTCCATTATCTGTACAGTTACCTTGGAGACATACACTACATTTGCAACTTTGTAGTCTTGTACAGTTGGAATATTTATGGTCGCCTGAAGAGTTTCTCTTCTGCTTCCGTTTTTCATCAGTTGTTACCCTCCCAGACATTCTGAGGTGTAGTTACTTTTAAAAGCTGTTCATACGTGTGTATCAGATTATGCATTATCAAAACATTCTATTGGCCGAGTCTGCATCCAGCGTCTGATTACTGTTCTACGAAATCCATGATAGACTGAATGTTGTTGCCTGTGTCTGGCCTACACGCATATGATTACCTTTACTTTTTACGTATAGCATTCGTTCAAATTTTGGTCCTAGTCTGTCTGTAGAAAAGCCTGAAGCATTGCCAGGCAAGGTGAAACCGACACTACATGATTGATTCTTCGTACTTGAAGGCTCTTATATATGGTTTTAGTTTTGGATAACAATCTTTCACAATAATGTTATCGTTATGTGACAAATAATTGAGTGAGTAGGACTGTGATGCTGGGCGGTCGGGTAGGTCACGTGGTACTTTCACTTTCATATCTCCAGTTTCTGAAGTCTGGCTCCAATTATGTGTACAGCAGTGCAGGTTAACTCATACTTGCTGTTTCACTGGTAGTATAGTAATACTATGATACCTAATGCTTGGTATCTGGAGACACCATAAACTTAACCCGCCACCCTCGAAGTCACCACCCAACTTTACTGTATATACTTATCAGATGGATCTTGGAGGTCCCTTGCCATCCCTTCTGTTTCAACCAGCGCCACCCCTCGCTCAAAACTTCTCCGTTACCACTCCTTTTACACGCAATCACCGCTTTTTTTATTCAAGACACACCGGTTCACCCGAAAACAATACATCTCATTCCCCATGCGTCCATGCCCCATCGGTCTTTGACCACGTTAAAAAATATATATACCGAAAGGCAAAAATATTTGTCTTACTGTTCGAAGTGTTGGTTGTTTTTGGATGACGCGCTTTATAAATCACAAAAATATTTAAAATTTTTATTTTTACTAGTTGACTCACCGCGCGCGTTGCGCGCGGTGTTTCAAGGTATTATGAACGGTGTCGTACAAAACTTATGTGCATATATTACGGTATATGAGTTATAATTACAACATTTAATTAATTTGATTTGCTAGTGTAAATGATGTGTATTAGATATTTTGTAAATATTAATGTGCAAACGTGTACATTTAGTAATTGATAAAGTTGATATATGTATTTAGTGTTGGTCGCTGATTGAAGAATCTAACAAGAAAGTATTGATGATTGGCAGATTTAACGTCCTAACCTTGGTTGGGACGTGAAACATCTAAGTTATAACCTAAACGAAGATACTACATTGCATCTAATACTTGTAATTGAGTCAAAGAAACGCGGCTATGAGAATCTCAGAATTCCACGCAGGTTCAGAAATTGGCGTAAAAAGCGGTAATTGACTGGCTATCATGAAACAATTACAGCACAATGTTTGTAAAATGTAAAATCAATATAACACGATATACCATTGATCTTTGTTAACCACTGATAAGAGCGAAATGAACATTTTGCTGAACTACATTGGTCTCATAACTGCAACTATGTTTCTAAGACTTTATTCTGACTAACTATATAATTATTTTGTATTCCATTATCTGATCTTTTGTCTTTC